>CAWUFW010023822.1:0-69147 GCA_963921515.1 Calotriton arnoldi | reverse complement strand
ACGAGTCGGGGTCCACGCGGGTGGCGGCGTCCCCCACTTCTTTCACAGGGTGGATGCCGTCCACCCTGCCAAGAAGTTGGGCCCCACTAAAAAAGATGCTGAATTCGTCCCGGTGTAGCTTCCAAACACCGGGACACATTCAGCAGTGCCTGCACGTTGTTGTCTGCTTTCGATCACAACAACGTGCAGGCGGGGACGGGGCGCTCTTATTTCTGACTCCTGCTGGGATACTCGGCCATAACAAAGGCCGAGTCTCAGGGGTCATCAAGCCTCCTTTGTTGGGAGTCTCCTGGCTGGCAGCAGTCAGGAGCCTCACACCTGATGCAAATGCAGCAGAGGAGAAACAAAGGCTCACACCTTGTTAGCACTTCACACATACTTTAAAGAGGCAGCTTTTCACTTTGTTCAGGCTCTGTTTAGGAGATTTGCATGCACTGTTAGAAGTCAGATGTGTTGATCTTTCCCAGAATTTGCACAAAATAAATTGCATTTATATACGCTTATTACCCTTGAGGAGGCGTTGTAATGATTTAAATATCACTATTTCTTTTAAAGCACTAGGGCTATAGAAAGCTTAACGCTGACAAAAGGTAACATTGTTTTATATGTAGCGTACAAAAGTGTGAATCTTCTGCCTAAATCAGGAGGGTTTGCAAGTATGCTCCAAATGTGCTCAAATGTACACATGATAGACCTGCTAAACATATATGTGAGGGCTTAAGATCTGATATCACTTCTTGTGATGCCAGTTCCTGTGATGTCACGCGCCGTGATGTCACGCGCCGTGATGTCACGCTCTGCGATGCCACGCACTGCGATGCCACTTGCATACAGATTAACTAGGTTAGTCCCCCCACTTCTTTTTTTAGGACTTGTGCCCTGATTAGCTCAATGCTTTCGTTGAGGAATGGTGGGGTGCATGCACTGTCTGCTTACCTGTCCAGTTGTCATTTTTAGGTGGACTTTCTGACAAGTGGTTCTGGGTGGGGGAGTAGTCCATCCTGCTCAGCTGTGGGACAAGGGGGCCTGGTGGGAGTTGTAGTGCAGGCCTCCCTATTCCAAACACACCTCCTGGAAAGATGGCTACCTACCTGTTAGGTGAGGGTGAAGAACACAATGGCTGTAACATGCTTCTGGGTGGGAGGGGTGTTCCATCCTGCTGAGGGATGGGGCAGGGTGTGCCTGGTGGGAGTTGTAGTGCAGGCCTCCCTATTCCAAACACACCTCCCTGGAAAGATGGCTACCTACCTGTTAGGTGAGGGTGAAGAACACAATGGCTGTAACATGCTTCTGGGTGGGTGGGGGTGCTCCATCCTGCTGAGGGATGGGGCAGGGTGTGCCTGGTGGGAGTTGTAGTGCAGGCCTCCCTATTCCAAACACACCTCCCTGGAAAGATGGCTACCTATCTGTTAGGTGAGGGTGTAGCACACAATGGCTGTAACATGCTTCTGGGTGGGAGGGGGTGCTCCATCCTGCTGAGGGATGAGGCAGGGTGTGCCTGGTGGGAGTTGTAGTGCAGGCCTCCCTATTCCAAACACACCTCCCTGGAAAGATGGCTACCTACCTGTTAGGTGAGGGTGAAGAACACAATGGCTGCCACATGGTTCTGGGTGGGGGGACTAGTCCATCCTGCTCAGCTGTGGGACAAGGGGGCCTTGTGGGAGTTGTAGTGCAGGCCTCCCTATTCCAAACACACCTCCCTGGAAAGATGGCTACCTACCTGTTAGGTGAGGGTGAAGAACACAATGGCTGCCACATGGTTCTGGGTGGGGGGAGTAGTCCATCCTGCTGAGGGATCGGGCAGGGTGTGCCTGGTGGGAGTTGTAGTGCAGGCCTCCCTATTCCAAACACACCTCCCTGGAAAGATGGCTACCTACCTGTTAGGTGAGGGTGAAGAACACAATGGCTGCCACATGGTTCTGGGTGGGAGGGGGTGCTCCATCCTCCTGGTGGGAGTTGGAGTGCTGCTTGCCTGGACTCATACAACACAGTTGATGTTGTCTACCTTTGTGATGTTTCAGATGGGGTGGATGTTAAATCAGTGTGACCTGTGTTTGTTTTTGGGGTGCAGATGAGTGTACTTGTGCCTCAGGGATGTAGCTTTGTAGTTGTACAAGACAGTACATGGCAGTTTCATGGTATACATTAGTTGGTACTTACCAGCCTCCACTCCCCCGGGTATTCCTTCCAGACTCTCTGGATGCAGTATGGCAAGCACCTTCTCCTCCCACGCAGAGAATGGTTTTGGTGGAATGGGAGGGCCTCCACCAGTCGCATCAGCCAGCTCACGGTTCTTGGCCCTCTTCTTCTTGACAACACTCTTCAGGTCATGCCACCACCTCATGATTTCATGCTTGTTGCGGGGCACATTCCCTACTGCATTGACCTTGTCCACTATCCTTACCCACATGTTTGTTCTTGTGGCTAATGGTGTCTGTTGGACCATGCTACCAAAGAGTTGTGGTTCTACTCTAATTATCTCATCTACCATTACTGTCAACTCAGTGTCTGTGAATTTTGGCATTTTCTGTGGTGCCATGGTGTGTGCTGTGCTGATGTTTTGGGGTGCAGTTGTGAGGGTGGTGTGGGTGGTGTAGGTGTGTGTGTGTGTGTGTTGTGGTGGTGGTGTGATGTGTGCAGGTTTGGCTCTCCTTAGTGCTCTGGTGTTGTTTCCTTCTGTTGATCAGTTTTGCAAAGGATTGTGGTCAGGGAAGGGGCTGGTTTTATGCTCAGCTATGTGGGTGTGTCAAGATAGTGTAATGCTGTCAGGTGTGCTGTGTGTGTTGTCCTGTGATTTGTATATTTGAATTTGCCATGGGGGTGTGTCATTGGGATGTTTCAGGTTATTTTGGGGGCAGGGCTAGTTGCCTGTGTGCATTTGCTGGCCTTATTGTGTGTTTTTTTCCTTGGCCGCCATTTTGTTGGCGGAGCATCCGCAGCGATGGCTATGCTGCAGGCCTTCCGCCGTATCTCACAATCATTACTGTTCGCGACTGCGGCGGTCGGAAACAGTGGAACGTACCGCTGTGTCATCGGGGATATCATAATATCATTGGCGGTCACTCCGCGTGCCTGGCGGCTGTTTTGTGTGTTTCCACTATGATAGCGACCGTCGAGGTTGGATTTTCACCTTCTCTGCCGTCTACGGGCGGTTTTTCGATGCCTCCTATCGCCGCGGTTGGAATATTTTGGCGGTTGATCCTAATAGGGTCGGCGGTGTTTCCGCGGTACCTGCGGACGGTAATTTTCCGCTACCATGGCAGTTGGATTTTTTTCCGCCCGCCTTCGTAATGACCCTCTTAGTTTGCTTTAAAAATGCTTAATAAGATGACAGTTACGCGTGAAAGCTCCTCCTTTATCAGCTTTCTGAAATGTAAGGTGTTGATTCTCAGCCAAGCTTTGTAAGGTACTCCATTCATTTTTCGTTAAATTTCGATTGATGTCTTCAGGGAAGTTTATTTTGTTTACTTCCAGTTTAATGAGACGTTCAAAGGAATCGATGGCCTTATGTGAAATTGGAGAATAGAAAGTGTTTTTAGCCTTGAACTCTTTATATTCAAAATCATCTTGGATGCTTATTGATGGTTGCATTGTGCTGAAAAAATATTTCAGCCTTAAGGATCTAAAAAATTTGAAGATTGCAACTTCTGTTTCCGCCGCATTACTTTGTTAAATAGGTACAAAAGAAGTTCCTTTTTTTTGATAGTATGGCAAATGATGCCTGTATCTCATGGCACACGTTTATACTTTCTTCTTTCTTAATTTTTTAAATATTTTTAATATTGATGCACCACCATATCACAGTACGACAAACTAGGTTCGAATGCTTTAACATTATTGCGCACCTCCACGTAACATATTTCTAATTAAGCACTTTGGCTTTAAAAGTCAGTCCGTTTCGGGCTTCTACTAATGATGTCATTACGTCAGCGTGAATGAGGAAGCAGTCGCACTAAGGTCGCAGTGAAAAGAGATCCGTCTTGAGTTTAAATCTTACCGACTACCGAGTAAGTGCAATTACTAGATATATCGGTTTCAACTCGGGCACGTAGTTCTTATAGAGCACGTCACATCAAAATAGATAATTGCACTGCGCTTTCACGCGTAACTGTCATCTTATTAAGCATTTTTAAAGCAAACTTAGTTTGTTGAGGTTTATTAATGTATGGCACCACGCTTCAAGAAAGATACAGTGTTACGCAACTTTGGGTGCACGTGGACCTGTTTTTTCTGATGTTTCCCATATTTTTGTCATTTTTGTTATATTGTTTCAATGAATGAATAAGCTGAGTACATAGAGTACAGGGAACACTGAAAAGATAACATCTTTCCCGTTTGTATCGTTTCCTTAAACATACACTGGACCACAAAGTTCTCTAATATTTAAGTATCAATCATGACTCTTATGGGCTCCAAAGTGTAAATATGTTTGCACGTATTGCCTAATTTCTGCTTGTATTCGTTTATGATAATTACACGTTTTTGCAACATCAGATGAGAATGCTTATTGTCGTTGTAATGATGCTATTACATGAAATTTAAGTCAGTTAGGACTGAATTGGCTTTTGTTTTTTATCGTTTTCAGAGACCCCAGATGAAGGGTCAACTCAGACCCGCAATGCATTGGGTTGTGTAAAGAATGGAGATCATGTTCACAATGAAATATATTTTTGATCACCAAATAAAAAAGTCAGTAATGAATAAATTGATGACGAAATCAAGAAAGAATCATTACTAAAGTATCATGTAGTGGATGCAGAGACATGGGGAGGTACTGGAGGCAGAGCCATGAGGCAGTGGATGCAGACACACGGTAAGATAGTGGATGCACAGACATGGTGAGGTAGTGGATGCACAGACATGGTGAGATAGTCGATGCACAGACATAGTGAGGTAGTGGAGGCAGAGACATGAGGTAGTGGATGCAGAGGCATGAAGTGCTAATCGGCACAGAGGGAGGACAGTGGCATGGACACTTAGCGAATCCACATACTAGGGCACATGTTGAGCACACAAAGACACAGGTGACTTGCCGTATCTGCCTTACAAGTGTGCGCTTTGTTTTACATGTTAGAGAGTCATCACTTCAATACATATAACCATGTTTTGATTAAAGTGAAACTAAAACATTACTATCAAACCCTTTGTCGTGTAGTTCCTATAGTACCCATGCAGGACCTGCGCGTTTGGATAACAAACTGTGGGCTTGGTGGCAGACTGATTCTGTACACCCCCACCGAGAAATGTTAGCCTGTTTGCAAAAGCTAGCTCACAGTCCCACTAGTGTCTCCTCTTATCGGGGAGAGATTCGTTTCTGGCAACCTTAGAACATGACAACCCTGATCCCTCAAGATCGTGGAAACAATGTACTACTTTTTGCTCAGTCACTCGTGCTTATTTAGTTTATCTCAGAGGTACACAGAATAAACAGTCTGGGCGTTTCAATAAGGATTTATTGAACAGTTGTTATTCTTGTGTAAAGTATATGAGCTAAAACAACCATTAGACAGTAGCAGAGATATATGATTAGCAGTACTATGAATATAAAAGGATAGTACAGTTCTATCATCTTGCAATAAGCATGAATAAATACATGAATATAAAATGCATTGATAAAAGCGAGTGCGTACTCCTACGATGCCTATCTAGATGTACCTAAGTGTACCTAGCATGTGAGTAGGTGTGCAGCCAAGAATCCCTCTAGGATTTGGTCGAACCCCATTACCTGAAGTGAGAATGTAGGAGCCTCTCCTGGTCTCGAGCTGGACACCCCGCAAGGGATGTTCAGACCACTGTCAGCTGGAGCGTCTGCATGCAGGAGCCTCAGCGTCTCTGGTCAGTGTGTCGGCCTGGAAGTCTCGGTTCCTCTAACTACTGATAGCAAGAGGTGCTGTATTTATACAGAAAAGTATATAGAGTCCCTTTGTCCCTTGTTCTTGTGTTAGCCATTGTTGGGTATGAGGATGACGTATGGGATGAACCTTGTGCGTAGATATTAGGAAGGTGGTGTATAGCCCCTGCCTGGTTTCCAAGTAGCCTCATGAATATTTTATTCATGCAGTGTCAGTCTAAAGATGAAGTCATAGAACACTATTGTTCGGGAAAAACCCTCCTTCTGCACCCAGGCCTAGAACTAGGTAAAAGGTTCAGTCCATAAAAGGCGTTCAATCCTTAAAAGGCTCGTTAGTGTGTAATGTAGGGGAGGTGATGTAGGTGAAAGGGTATGATGTTACCCGGGCCTATATTAGGGTACCTATATGAAACATAACACCTTAATTAAAAAAAAAACAAGGTAACATTTGTTGAGGAGGAGTGAACAATAGGTTTTGGTGTACGGATGTTGCAACACAAATATAGGGGCCATTAAGTGGACAATCCCTGGATAGAATTAAACATTACTTTTTATTGTCTTTAAGATAAACTTGTCCATCGAACATCTTCATGTATTTTAGTGACGCCCTCGTGCAAATATCCATAACGACCTGAAAGTAGAGGACATGCCCAGTAGCCGTAAAATCCCAGAGTGTTTGCTAGTTTGTTCCCAGTATTGTTAGTAACCATTGCTTTGTAAACACTTTTAGGAAGAGATCGGTTTACTAAGGTTTTTGCATTACTGTCCACACTGCATTTTTTTATTTCATTCATTGACACTGGATGACTCTTGAGTGGTGTTTTTGAGCGAGCCCAGTTTATATGACAGAAAGTAACAAAGGAGGCCCTCCTCTGATGGCACTAAAAGTAAGAGCCACTATAAAGAACAATATGTTGTTGTAATTTATCACATCCTTTACAATGCAGCTTATTTACAGATTTTACCTCTGGTGGCAAGAGGAGGATATTCTGACCGTGAAGCAAGCACTAAAGAACCAAATGTTACCGAAGAGGCTTTACTCCTTCCACGTGCAGTCACAGAGGCAAGGCGACCCACCAGGCGCGGCCGGCACAGGTAAGAGCGGTGAGGAGGGGCAGGGGGAAGTCAACAGACGACGGGATAGGTAAAATTAAATAAAAAATAAAATAAAACCACTTACCTTGCGCACAGCGGCGATGCGGTGAACGCAAGGTAAGTGGTTTTATTATTATTTTTTTTCATTTTTCTTATCCCATCGTCTGTCAACTCCCCCCCACCCTCCGCCCCACCACCCCACCTGTCTTACCTGTGTCGACTGCGCCTGCGACCCACTCTAGGCAGCCTGACAGATAATATTATTTCAAATGTGTTGCTCAGCCCACTTCCTGTTGAGTGTACCACTGTTAGGGAAAGTGATCCTTTACTCCTGCTATCCCTCTGGTGCGGTACATATTTGCCGTGCCACCAGACCTTAATGCAAACAAGGAAAACCCACCCCTTCTCGATCTTTTTTACTAAACACAAGTACAATTGGTCCTCACACCCAGTCGCGGCCGGTGCAGGTAAGCGTGGTGAAGCGGTGGAGAGGGGCAGGGCGGGGGGAAGTCAACAGACGACGGAATAGGTTTTACTTATTTATTTCATTTTACCTATTTCATCGTCTGTCGACTTCAGTCCCTCCCACCCCGCCCTGCCCCACAGCGCTTACCTGCGCCGGCCGAATGCTCAGACCCCTCTAACTGACTACCACCTCGCTTTCAACTTTAATGGTATCTATGCCTCTTGTCTTTGGGATCTGTCTTCCTATCTAAAAGGGTCCTTGAAAAACCTCATAACTTTCACCTTTGTACGACCTGTATGTATTTCTTTCTTGGAGTCCTATAATTTTGAAAATGGCAGCTCTTATGTCTTGGTAGTTTGATACAGGCTGGCTGGTGAAAGCTCACTTCAGGGAAGGTGGTGGGAGCAATATTGTTGGACAATCTGCAGTTGGATCCAGTGTTATATTCCATATAGGTACCCTATATTGGCGCAGGTGACACTGCAACCTTTCACCTATATCCTTCCCTACATTACATACATAACGGTTCTTAGGCACTGACCTTTTACCCAGATATGACACTGCATTCAGAACGCGGGTTTTTCCCTGGTTCGATTCTCATACATTATGCATGAGGCTTCTTGGAAGCACAGCAGGACTAACAGTAGGATTACCATCTCCTGTATAATATCTCTGTATAAAGTTCAGGCCTGATGTCATCCTTTAGGCCTACACAGTAACACAGCAAGGTAGGACCCCTGGGGAGACCTATGGGTATATATACATCATGTCTTGATTAGACAGATAGAGGAGACCGTGACTTCTCTCTCGGCTGACACACTGACCAGAGACGCTGAGGTTCCTGCATGCAGACGCTCCAGCTAGCAGTGGTCTAACATCCCTCGAGGGGTGTCCAACTCGAGACCAGGACGGGGTCCCACATTCTCTAACTCTCAGGTAATGGGGTGGACTAGATCCTAGAGGGATTCCTGGCATAACACCTACATAGATGCTAGGTACATTTAGGTACATCTAGTTAGGGAGACATCGTAGGAGTACGCACTTTTTATCATGTGTTTTATGTGCATGTATATATTTATGATTCATGCAAGATGGTAGAACTATACCATCCTTTTACTTTCATAATATTGCTAATCATATATCTCTGCTACTGTCTAATGGTTGTTGCAGCTCATATAAAGGAAGGTTTTGTCCCACCGGAATGGAAAGCTGCGCAGATAATCCCGATTCGCAAAAATATTAAGACCCCTCTGACTGATCTGACCAATCTCCGTCCCATTTCGCTCTTACCATTTCTGAGTAAACTAATAGAGAGACACGTCAATAAACATCTATCAAACCATGTCGAACTCTCGGGCTGCCTAGACTCCTCTCAGTCAGGCTTTAGGCCCAAATATAGCACCGAATCAGCCCTTCTAGTAGTCACGGACAACATCAGAATGACTCTAGATAAGGGCCATTCTATGATTCTGGTGCTACTGGACCTATCTGCCGCATTCGACACGGTCTCCCATCAAATTCTGCTCAGAAGGTTGAGAGAAATTGGTCTAAGAGACTCCGCCTTTCAGTGGATGTCAAGCTTTCTATCTGGTAGATCTCAGACGGTTAACCTTGGCTCATATCGGTCGGCGCCCATGGAAGTGTCCAAGGAGTCCCACAGGGCTCTTGTTTGAGTCCTACTTTATTCAACATCTATGTGGCTCCCTTGGCCAATGTCCTAAGAAAATATGGGTTTATTCCAATATCATATGCCGACGATGCGCAGCTACTCTTTCCTTTCAATGAACTTACTCCCACTGTTCAAGAGACCTTTTCTTTGGGCATGAATGCCATTTCCCAATAGATGAAAAATAATTTTCTCCAATGTAATGTTGGGAAAACTGAGGTATTACTTTTTGGAGAGGCTCCTCTATTATGGTCACCAAATTGGTGGCCTATTAATCTTGGAAAACCCCCATTCCAAAAACTTCTGTTAAGAACTTAGGAGTTCGTCTAGATCATGCCCTTACATTTAAGGAACATATTGGCCAGACTGTAGGCACATGTTTCCATACTTTGGGCCTACTTCGACGAGTTTTTCCTTTGCTCCCAGACTCTGTTCGAAGGACATTGACTCAGGCACTCATAATAAGTCGCCTAGACTATTGTAACGGTCTGCTACTCTCTGCCAATGAAACTTCTATTAATAAACTTCAGGTGGTTCAGAATACGACGGCACGCCTTGTTCTGAACGTGCCTCCCAGATCAGCTTCCCGTCCTCTTCTCCAAAAACTCCACTGGTTACCCATACGTCAACGGATAAAATTTAAAGTCTGTTGTACTATCCATAAGGCATTGTTTAATCTTGGCCCTAGTTATTTATCAGAAAAGTTCACTTTCTATCATCCCCAAGATCTTTACGCTCTAGCACTAAACTTCTGCTGAAGGTTCCCCGAATCAGGAGAGCAAGACTAGGAGGAAAAGCTCTCTCTTATCTTGGTCCAAAATATTGGAATGAACTTCCCTTACATTTAAGAGAATGTTCGAACCATCTTCACTTTAGAAAGTTACTTAAAACTACTTTGTTTTGCTTTTAAGTTTGACAGTACTGTATTTGAATCTGTTTCACGTCCAAAGCGCAGAGATACTCCTCGGAGTCGATTCTGGCGCTATACAAACCAAATACAAATACAAATATATTTTACACTAGAATACCAACTGTTCAATAAATACTTATTGAAACGCCCAGACTGTTTATTCTGTGTATCTCTCTGAGACATACTAAGTGAGCACGAGTGACTGAGCGAAAGGTAGTATATTGTTTCCACGATCCTGGGGGATCAGGGTTGTCATGTTCTGAGGTTGCCAAGAAGTATTCTCTCCCCGATAAGAGGAGACTCTAGTGGCACTGTGAGCTAGCTAATACAGACAGGCTAACGTATCCGGTGGGGGTGCTCGGAATCCGTCCGCCACCAATACCACAGTTTATGTTATCCAAAAGCGCAGATCCTGTATAGGTAATATAGGAACTACATGACATGGAGCCGCCAACGTTGGTTGGGTACTTATTTAACAGTAGAATCTGAGTAGTTCAGTCATGCTATTCTCAGAGACCCCTACTCACAAAACACCAGAGACGTCTGGAATGGGTGGGCACAAACTCCGCCACAGCTGAGTAGGCGAGAAATCCTATTTATTGACTGTCGGTTAATCAAGCTTGAAGGACACAGTGTTCCTAAAATTGTGCATAAAAACCTTATCTTAGTTCCCTTGAATGAACTTCTTCTTTACAAAAATGACTGAGACAAGAGATAACGTAGTAGTAGATCTACACCTCTCAGGGGGAGAAGAAGATGCAGACGCAATTCCGATTGCAGACAAATTCAGACGTACAATCACCCTAAAACTGTTAGAAAATGGTTTTTCAGCTAGGGGTGGCTTAGTAGTTTTCGTGATTGAGGCACACGAATCAAATAAAACAGAGGTATTTTATTCATGGGTTACCTTCCCAGCAGCAAATGCAAGAACACAGACATTTCACTCTTACACAGAAGGAGATGCACCAGTGGAATATTGTCCGTTCGAGGACATAGAGGTTCCACTCACGAACCAGGAACACTTATACTGGTTTAAAGGCGCCCTACCCCACATAAGAAGAAGAGTAAGATTAGGCCCGCTCGGAGGAGAAGGGGCAACATGGCCGGTATTAGCGGCCTACACACCACATCCTGACATTGACACAATGCCACCAGGAGACTTACTCATACAACATAAAGATTTAATTAAAATCTATAGAAACATGACGCAATTCGTCATGAGGACATTCACTGTCCAACCAGCAATAGTTGCAACTAATGGAACTCAAGTACAGGGTACAGCAACTAAGATCACACCACAAACATTACACGCAGTGATGGGTAAAATGCCCTCTAAACGTGAACAAATGCCATTCTGGGTAGCTCAGAAAATCACACAGCTCGAGGCAGTATTCCCAAATACTACCCCGTATGAAAAACACAGAATGCTAACGATCTGCTTGCCCATGGGGATAACACCACAAGTAGAAGATTGTACCACTTGGGGTACAGTCTTTGCTGCCATTTATACCAGGACTCATGGTATTCCTTCGTTAGTAGTGGTACCAGACGTATTGAGACAGATACAAAACGAGTACGGAGCAGAACCTGCCCTAAACTTAGGGATGAAGTTACTAGGTAACTATGCCCAGGTATCAGCCATAATACTAGTTAACATTAAGGGGGAAGCAGCTTCGGTGGCCATCCGCCAACGTCTGAGGGAGTTTGATCCTTTACAACAGGAACACGAACAACCCAAAATAAATAAAACTGCCTATGCAGAATTAGACAGACAGTTTGGGTGGGAAAGCTTTAAAACCACAACTGATGGGCAGCTCTGAAAAAGACACTTCCAAGCAGACACCTGCTTCTTCTAAAAAGAAGTGGGATAATAAAAAACAACAAAACTTTAAAGGAAATATATCTCAATCGCGAGGTAGATCTCCTCCACAGGAGCCCTCCGAAAAGAGGTATAATCTCAGGAATAGGGATAACATTAGGAAACCTGACAGGTATCAGGATACTGATACACGTTCCTCTCGTTCCTTTCAGGGTTCATTGAAAAACTCAGAGAAGGAAGGACGGTCAGACAGACAAGAAGAGCGTACAAAGTCCAGAGACAAGCAGTACGCTCAAGATTACACTTCTAAGAAAGAAGAAAAGCCAAAGCAAAAGCCACAGTTCAAAAAGAAGAAAGTTGCAGGTCTAAAGATCAGACATGCCCAGAATTCTGAGGACTCGACTACTGAACGGGGAATGGGCTCTGACGATGCTAGACAGTGCGGCAGAAGTAACAATAGCTCGCCAGAACCTGAAGGAATTTCTGGTGACAGCGGACTTGAATGATTATATCACGGTAGAAACACCCGATACTAGGGTAAGTGTTACACATAAAGCATATGAAATAACGCTCCAGATGGAGGGGGACAAGAGTAGGAAAGTGAGAGGTCTCTTTTGGGAGAACCTAACGTTTGGCTATGACATTTTGTTAGCTGAACAAGATTGGCCGCCAGCATTCGTCATGGACTGTCCTAAGGGAGAAACGGTAATTATGCCGGAATTCTCAGACGATATTCCCAGGCATTTGCAACACACATAAGTGCAGGAGTGAGCAGTAGCCCAGGCTCCGGCATTATACAAAAACCATGTTGGATGGGATGAGGATTCCACCCACCACATAATTCCTATAAAAAATACTCTGACTGCACAGAGGCAGTATCCGATAAAGCAAGAAGCTAAAAAACAGGTCAGGGAGATCTTAGATTAAATTGAATACCAAGGAGTGATTGAAACTTGCACCTCTCAAATGAACAATCCTTTGTTTCCTGTCATGAAACCTGACAATACATATCATCAATTCTAGATTACAGACACTTAAACACTTGCACTAAGACATTTGCAGTCCAAAATGCACACAGTGCCGCATTAATGAATAACATTGTGCGGAAAAAATATAAAACAACACTTGATATCTCAAATGGATTTTTCTGCCAAAATATAGCGCCTGAAAGCAGGTATCTAACAGCCTTCTCAGCGCTAGGGACCCATCGTCAATTTCAGCGACTCCCCCAAGGGTATAAGAACAGCCCGGGTTGTTTTCGGCCAGAGTAACCGAATTACTTCAAAAATTGGATGTAGAGGCATTGTCCTATGTGGATGATATTTATCTGACGGACGATGACCTGGAGGAACACTTGAACAGAGTAAATACCATAATTTTGGGATTTGTATCTGAGGGCTACAAGTTTAACTTTAAAAATCAAAAATTGCCCACCTCAGTGTCCTGTTTTAGGATACGAACTTTCAAGTAAAGGAAAGAGCCTGGCAGCCAATTTTTTAGAGAAATGTGCACTGCTCCAACCTCCAAAATCATTGAAAGATTTACAGTCAATTCTGGGATTCCTAAATTTTGGTCGAATATACATTTTGGATTACGCAGAAAGAGTAAAACCTTTCTACGACTTAATTAAACCTGATTTCTCAGCCAGAAAGTGGACACAGGAACACACAGATACACTTCGTTCCTTACAAGCTGACATGATAGCTTCCAAACACTTACAGACACGCGTAAACGTACGCAACCTGGTGATCTGTATAGTTGCGGGTCAATCTGGGTACACCTATCTAACATATAATGAAGGTGAAACAGTACCAATTGCATACAAATCACATTTGTACACAAATGCTGAGATGCGCTTCGCATCTACAGAAAAGATTCTGACAGCAGTACAAACTGCTGTAGTAAGAGAAAGAGCACTGGCTCAGGGGAAACGAATAATAGTAGTGACTCCGGTTCCAGCCTTAGAGGCTGCAACAAAGGCGAGCGTTCCTAACGCTAAAGCCTTACATCCGAGATGGATACAATGGGCTAATTCTCTCACTGCAACAGAAGGGGCCTAAGCGCGAAGTACCCCAAATAGCCAAAAAAGCTTAGCTGCGGGAGGGGGAGGTGGGGGAGGCCTTGCAGCGAAGGAGTTCAACAATATTCAGATCTGGTTTTGATTCCCACACCTCTAGGCACCGAAGTCAAACTGCAGGTACTCTCTGAGATTCTGTGAGACCTGGGAGCATTGTATGCATTGCTGCAATCCATTTCACCTTGCTAAAATGTTGGATTGCTGCCTACCGTTGCTGTGGAATTCAACGTCCCTTCTTCACCTGCAAAAGTTTATTGTTAATTTGGAAAACTAGTTTGTAGCTGTGTGCTGGCCCATTTTGCGCTGTCCTACCAAATAAACTTGTTCCAACCAGCCGCACTTATGACTAGAAGCGTGAACACATAATATCTACCATTTTTACTGTTTTCTATTCACCCAAGAAGGTACACAGTAATGCACCAAGGAGCACGATCTGACCTTGGTCAGAGGATGCTGGCCTTTCATATGAATACATATCTTACCTGAGTGTCTGCATGAAGATATATGCACACAGACATATTTTGAGATGAAAATGATTCCCACCATAGCGCGCCATCTGGCGGCATCACTCACTATAGAGATGCGAGGAGAGTTAGTGAGAATATAGGGATATGCAGTCAACCACTTTACAATTGCTGTTGAGTTCTCCTTTAATTGCTATCCACTGAGGAGTTTGATGAGAACAGCCCTTAGCTTGGAACACAAAGAAGTTATGTAAGTTCTCTGCTTAATCTTATAGGGGAGCGACACTTGACCCTGTTCCAGGCAGGTCGCTCCCCACGCCGCGCAGCTCCACCTGACTGCACCCGTGCTCCTGTGCCCAGCTGCTGCCGAGTGCCGAGTTCGAGGCCCACCTAGGGAACGACAAAAGGGCGAGCGGGGGGGCGGGGCCGCAGGGGACGCAGCGGCGGGAAGAACGGGAGGAAGGGACGGCGAAGGAAAACAGAAGGCAAAAGGGCAAAGAAATAACAGGAGGAAAAACGATCACAGAAACAAGTAAACAAAATACAAAATACAATACAGTTACAGAAAGGCAAACCTACGGCGAGCGGGGGCGGGGCCGCAGGGGATGCAGCGGCGGGAGAACGGGGCGAAGGGAAACAGAAGGCAAAAGGGCAAAGAAATAGCAGGGATAAGAACGGTCACAGAGCAAGTAAGCAAAATACAAAATGCAATAACATTACAGAAAGGCAGAAGGGCACAGAAATAACAGGAGGGAAAAAACGGTCACAGAAAAGTAAACAAAATACAAAATACAATGAAATTACTGAAAGGCAGACCTACGGCCTACCACACATAAGGTATCCACATCACATTTGCCTCCATTTTTTCCAACACCCTGAGAATTCTAAAGGTACCCAGGGTTTGTGGATTCTCCTGGAGGGGACCCAGAAATGAGCCAAAATACAGCAAAATGTTTTTTTTTTTTTTTTTTTTAAATGAGAAAAAGTGCTGCCCAATAAAGAGTCTGTTTTCTTCCCTGTAAATGGTATCAACAAAGGGTTTGCGGTGCTGAAATCACCATCTTCTCAGCTTTAGGTTGGCTAAGTTTCTCTAGGTGCCGGATGAGCTAGGGTCCAAAATCCACATCTAGGCACATTGCAAAAAAAAGGTCCGTTTTCACTGGAAAAATGTGATGTGTCCACGCTGCATTTTGGGGCGTTTCTTGTTGCGGGCACTAGGCCTACCCCCACAAGTGAGGTACCAATTTTATCGGGAGACTTGGGGGAATGCTGAGTTCATGGAAGTTTGTTGCTCCCCTTAGATTCCAGTACTTTCCATCACAGAAATGTGAGGAAAATGTTTTTTTTTTTTGTTTTTTTACAAAGTTTGAGGTTTGCAAGGGGTTCTGGGTAACAGAACCCGGTGAGAGCCACACAAGTCACACCATCCTGAATTTCCCTGTATATATAGTTTAAAAAAATGTTTAGGTTTGCTAGGTTTCCTCAGGTGCCAGAAGAGCTAGGGTCCAAAATCCACAGCCAGGCACATTGCAAAAAAAGGGTCAGTTTTCACTGGAAAAATGTGATGTGTCACGTTGCATTTTGGGCCGTTTCCTGACGCAGGTACTAGGCCTACCCACACAAGTGAGGTACCATTTTTATTAGGAGACTTTGGGGAATGCTGGGTGTGTGGACATTTGTGGCTCTCCGCAGATTGCAGAACTTAACATCACAGAAATGTGAGGAAAATTTGTTTTTTTGAACAAAGTTTGAGGTTTGCAAGGGATTCTGTGTAACAGAACCTAGTGAGAGCCACACAGGTCACCCCCATCCTGGATTCCTCTGGGTGTCTATTTTTAAAAATGTATAGGTTTCCCTAAGTGCCGGCTGAGCTATGTTCCAAAATTCACAGCTAGGCACATTGCAAAAAAAAGGATCAGTTTTCAGTGGAAAAATGTGATGTGTCCATGTTGCGTTTTTGGGACGTTTCCTGTCGCTGGCACTAGGCCTACCCACACAAGTGAGGTACCATTTTTATCGAGAGACTTGGGGGAATGCTGGGTGGCTGAACATTTGTGGCTCCCCACAGATTTCAGAGCTTTCCATCACAGAAATGTGAGGAAAATGTTTTTTTTTCCTCAAAGTTTGAGGTTTGCAAGGGATTCTGGGTAACAGAACCTGGTGAGAGGCACACAAGTCACCCCATCCTGGTTTCCCCTTGGTGTCTAGTTTTTACAAATGTACAGGTTTACTAGGTTTCCCTGGGTGCTGGCTGAGCTAGGGCCCAAATTCCACAGCTAGGCACATTGCAAAAAAAAGGTCAGTGCCTAGTAGGCTTTCTGCCGCCATGGGGAAGGGCGACACATCGGGGGCTATTGCCCCGATATGCCCCCAAGGGGGCAAAAGGACTGTGGCTGTTTTTTTAGGGGTGGGGTCATTGGTATACTCATTCTGGGTAGCCCCCTCCCCTACGTATAAAAAAGCCAGCATAATCCCTGGCGCCTAGTGGGCTCTCTCCTGGGGGAGGCAGAAAGACTGTGGCTAATCTTTTTGGGGGGTGGGGGCATTGGCATGCCCATTCTGGGCAGCCCCCACCCCTACGTATAATTTAAAAAAGAAATCCCTGGTGCCTAGTGGGCTTTCTGCCCCCCCGGGGGCAGATCAGAGGCTATTGCCCCATCTGCCTCCTGGGGGTGGGGGGCAGAAAGACTGTGTCAATCTTTTTTGGAGTGGGGCATTGGCATGCCCATTCTGCGCAGCCCCCACCCCTACATATAAAAATAAAAACCTAATCCCTGGGGCCTAGTGGGCTTTCTGCTCCCTCTGGGGCACAGATCAGGGGCTATTGCCCCCATCTGCCTCCTGGAGGGGGCAGAAAGACTTTGGCATTTTTTAGGGGGGTGGAGGGATTGGCATGCCCATTCTGGGCAGCTCCCATCCCTGATCTATAAAAAAAAGAATCCCTGGTGTCTAGGGTGCTTTCTGCCCTCCGGGGAGGCAGATGGGGGCTACTGCTCCCATAAGCCCCTCGGGGGGGTCGGGCAGAAAGACTCAATGCGCCCATTTGGAATGGGGGTAGCAAAGGCCGTTGCCCAAAGGGCCACTCCCCCCTCCGTGGTGTCTAGTGGGTGGATACCTGCTTGGGGACCGACCTTCTGCGGCCAACCCCAAGCAGGGATCCACTAGGGAGAGGTACCATTGGGAAGGGGAGATTATCCCCTTTCCAATGATACCTCTCCTGTGTGTTTTGGTGCTGGGGGGGCTGAGATAGCCCCACGAGCACCGAAACAGTGAATCTGAAACTAAGTTTAAGTTTCATTTTTAATGTAATGACGTCAGCGCACCATGCGCGCAATCGTTATTACATTGAAAATTAAAAAAATGCCTCGGGAGGTTGTGGAAGCTCTTCCCCACCTCCTGAGGCAAAAAAAAAAAGGAAATCTCTCTGCTGTCTGCAGCCGAGGGATTTTGTGCTCATGTGTGCATGACGGAATGGTTCTGTCATAAGCACACGAGCACTAGTGCTCATGACGGAACCATTCCATCATGAGCACCGAAGGGGTTAACCCACGGCAGTCATATCATTGCAGTTGTTGATTTGTCGGGTTGCCATTTTATATTACATTTTGCTTTTCACACACAGCCTCTGAGCTAAACCATCTTCCACCAGAAAAGAAAGTCGTGCAACACAGCTCCACTTCCGATAGATAGATAAAAAATGTATTGTTACAAGTTATTAAAAATCATCACAATATAAAAAGCACAGTAAACAGATAATACATGTCATGATCATTCAATAAAAAGAACAAAAAGTACAACGTGCAGCTCTGGATGGGACAGCTTTCATAAAGTACAAGGTGCAATAATAATCCCATGTAAAAAAGATTTAACCAGAATAAAACCAACTCTAAATAGGTTTGGACTATCCGAATAACCACTAAAATTTCTACTGGAGCTGTTACTGTTTATAGGTGCGACAAGCCAGCCCCGCAAGCAACCTCTATACGGTTGTCACTGATCCCAGCGGTATATCTCCTAAAAATTGAAAAGCCAACGCCCTGCTGAAAGTATTACATTTTAACTATGGTCTGGTGAACAGTTTCAGCACGTGCAACAACACCGTTTCACCCTGCACATTTGACCATGTTAAAGGGCCCCAGTGATGGGGTCCCAGTGATAATGCTACATCCATGATCAAAGTTTCGTAATTCCTAATATACAAGGATGTTGCCTGTAAATGTCAGTCTTAATCACAGAATGGAGCTGATATTCAACCCTGTATAAAAACATAGATAAATACAGGTATAAGAACGTGATAAAAGCTCAGAGCACCCCATAGAGATTGTCCAGCCGATAAAGATCTTAATAACCCTAATGATTAGGAGCTTAATAGTACCAAAGTCAATGATTGTTTAGCTTCTTTGAGGAATCTCACACAACGGGCTCATACCACTCAGACATGCAAAGATAGCCGTGTTGCATCGCCTTATACCAAGATTACGAAACAGCGGTTTCAACCAGAAACATCTTAGATTTTTTTTAATTGTGCAAACACATTATGTAGGTGCGGCTTTTCTTCTTAAAATTACATAGACGGCACTGCTGCTGCTCAGAAGACCCTGTTAATCTTCCGAATTTGTAGGCTTTTAAAGAGATTAAACCACATCTCAGTCTCAACAGCTCTTTCTTGACTGACAATTTCATGTGGGAAGCTAAGTACGCAGCTGTCCCTGGCTCTTGATACAATGAGTCACATAGACTAGCATAAGCTTTCTAGTACAGATCTTGAATGTCCGTGACCCTCGGTTGTATCCTTGCCGTTTTTAACAGCAATTTTGCTGAAAGCTTTGGGGTTAAATTAGGGAGTGGAATGTTGGTCGTTTCCAGGACTTCCATTGCATCCCTCAAGTAAAGTTCCCATGGTAGTGTTTTATCATGAAAACTTCAGCATATCATTTCCTTGAGTGTCACTGGAGCCGCCGCACTGAGCTTCCCATAATATCCCAAAAAACGGGCCTTTAATATTAATGATTGTTTAAAAAGATCCAATTCCAGCCGTAGCTGTGAGGACGGAGCGGCATCAGGGAGATAAAAAAGTCATCTGTAACACTACAATTAGGTCTTTAAAAATCAATGTGAGTGTAGGAATGAATTTGGCATTAATTACATTGCAGATACCCGTAAGGTCAGGCCCATTCATCGTAGACACCTGTTTTTTAATGCTCGTTGTCATTGACAGAGCCAAAACTTTAAGGTGCTCTAAATGTGTAACATGTAAACCACAGTTATTAAAAATATATAATATTTTAAGCTAGTAACTTGTTCCAAGACCACATTGTTTATGGAAAATTTTAATTTGGCCGGGTGTTTGTTTCCTAGTCCGCAGGCCATGATTTTCATTTTGCTGAATTTTATTTAAAGTTTGTTTTCTGCACAGTAACAAGCTAGGGCCGCCTATGATCGCTGCACATGCGACTTCCAATGCTTTATTAATGTCGGCCAAATAAAGATTGAACAACAATGGAGCAAGAATGCAGCCTTGTTTTACTCCAGTGGTAGTCTTAATTCTATGGGTGGTGATGCAACTTTCACTTTTACCCATGTGTCGGTGTAGAGGCTTCTGATGGCACTGAAAAGGCCTTCTGCGATGACCCAGCTCGACAGCTTTTGCCACAATCTCCCTCTGTCCACTCTATCAAATGCGGTTTTGAAGTCTATCGAGGCAACATATAACGATGGGGACTTTTTGATATTCGCAGTTTTAATCAGCGAGGAAAGTATTATCAGGTTGTCTTTGGTTCCGTGCCCGTGCCTAAAGCCTGATTGGGTGGTGGGAATAAGGGCCTCAGTGCTGGACTACTCTTCTAGCTCCTTGTTTAAGATTTTAGCGAAGCATTTACCTTCTACGTCCAGTAAGGCAATAGGTCGGAAGTTGGCAGGGTTATCACACGCTCCCTTTTTATGTATTGAGGTAAGTATACCACCTATGTATTTACTGACGTATGCAAAGCAGCGGATAGACTATTGGGGATGATAAATGTTTGCCATCTGATCACTCCGTTATCCTAGGTGATAGGATATCCTTCTCACCCGGCCTGTGGACAGAAGACCCTTGCTTCTTATCGGTGCCCCTCTGGCCTCCCAGTGATATTTCCTTTTACTACCTAGGGGCCTTCATTGTCCGAAGACCGACCTATATGTTCAGGTCTCCTGTTCAGTTCTTGCGGAACTGGCATTAGCTCAGGTTTCCCAGGCGCCTACAGCTCCTTCTGCATTATGTTGTTTGCGCCCTGAAGGTGTGACCCACATCTGGGGTCATCCACCGAAACGTGCGTCGTCGCTGGTGTCCACTGATCAAAAACATCTCCTTTAATATTATAACTTTTTTGTCTCTCTTGAGATTTACATAAAGCTTCAACAAAATATGTAACTTTATTCATGGGACACACATGTCTAAAATGTGATCATTTGTCATGATGGATTAATCACGAAGCATTCTATGTTTTATCTTATGTATAATACCTTCAATGACCCACTCGTGGAGATTATTGTGGTTGATGCAATGGATTCACATTGAGTAATGTGTGGTGTGAGTGAGTTGTATGATTCTGTTGATAGTTTGTGTTGGAAAATACAATCGTGATCGACCAGATCAAGTGCGTTTCCTACAGTGGTGGGAAGCACACAGATTTGTTAAAATACCCCTCACACACCAAAAGGGCCCTTGGTGTCATGCTTCATCATAGGGGTCTTCCCGCCCCGCTGCGGGACGGGGCGTGCTACAACCTACGGCTACGTGGCAGCACTGATTTTTGAGACAAAACTATGTGTAGTGTAGAAAAGTGAGTGGAAGGGTCAGGAGTGAGTGAAGGAGTGATAACAAGTTAAAAAACACCTGGCCCTATTGGAAGAAAAAAACTTTAATATTACGTTGGGCTGGTGTCATTAAAAGTGGGGAATGAGGTGGAGACAGCGTGCCATTATGAGCAGTGTCTCCTATGTCGTCAACATGTTTCGAAGCCCTCCCCAGGCTTCTTCGTCAGGACCAGAAGGATCCCTTCTACACTCGAAAGATAAAAAAAATTTATGTATATACTGATTTTTTTTACACAGGAAAAATGCCCCGTTCAACGGAGCCGCGGGGAGGCAACGACCGGGAGAGGCAGTGATCTTGATGTATGTTTGACTGCAGACACTCCTTCCCACCCCGTTCAGAGGCTCATGGGGCATTTTTCCTGTGTAAAAAAAATCAGTTCATTAACATACCCACTGAGGTATCGTATACAGTGCATGCATAACTAGGGACATGCCCTTCATGTAGTATTATCTCTTGTATATACATAAAAAAAAATTATCTTTCGAGTGTAGAAGGGATCCTTCTGGTCCTGACGTAGAAGCCTGGGGAGGGCTTCGAAACATGTTGACGACATAGGAGACACTGCTCATAATGGCAAGCTGTCTCCACCTCATTCCCCACTTTTAATAACACCAGCCCAACGGAATATTAAAGTTTTTTTCTTCCAATAGGGCCAGGTGTTTTTTAACTTATCACTCCTGACCCTTCCACTCACTTTTCTACACTACACATAGTTTTGTCTCAAAGATCAGTGCTCCCACGTAGCCGTAGGTTGTAGCACGCCCCGTCCCGCAGTGGGGTCGGGAAGACCCCTATGATGAAGCATGACACCAAGGGCCCTTTTGGTGTGTGAGGGGTATTTTTTTTACAAAGCTGTGTGCTTCCCACCACTGTAGGAAACGCACTTGATCTGGTCGATCACGATTGTATTTTCGCTCTGGGGTGGATCCCTTTTGATTCTTATATACTGACTTGAGGAGGACGTATCCACCTCTTTGTGCTCTTGGAGCACTACCTCTTCACTCCCTAAATTGATTGTTTAGATAATTTGTGTTGGTCATGTGTATGTTTGTTGCACCTGGGCACCACTTATTGGTACTTTCGTCTGTTGATGTGGCATTGTATTTATTGGAGTATTTATTAAATGTCTATTAATTGTATATTTGATATTTTGATACTTTGAGAATGGGGAAAATGAATTTGAAATATATGCCCTAATAATAATGGTCTTGTTGTATTAGCTGTTTAGCGTCTTATCGCCTTTGCTGTTGCACACTGCATCCCTACCTCTGGGGGACGGGATTACGTAGTTCCCTTCTTTTTTATCCTTGATGTATAGCTCATCTATTAATTGCGTTCAGGCAGTGGGTTTGTTCTTGATTGATAATTTAAGTATAGCACCTCGCCAACTATCCGGCACTGAGTTTTCCATTAAACAGTTTTTAAAAAGGGGATTAAGAAGGGTGGCCCATTGTTCTGAAGCTCTTCAAAATATCCTTGTAGGGATGCTGTTCGGGCCGGGACCCCCGCAGCTCTAAAAGAGGCTAAAATATACTTAAGTGAAGCCTTGGAGAATATAGCGTCAGCCCAAGATGAAATACTTGGGATTGGACTGGCACAATCAGCTTATTCTTCAAGTGATCACCTACCATTTTTCCGGGATTGTATAAATTAAGGATAAATTTGATTTTTTCTTGACAAGGTTCCAAACTTTCGCTGATTTTTATTTTTAGAACCGCATGTAATTCTACCCAAGCCTGCTCCTCATTAGCACGAGCAGTTTCCCAAGGCTTTTAACCTATAAACCTTCCTTGCCTTCCTAATCTCAGCTAATTCTTTGGCAGTGACAGTACCTTTGAGCACGACCTCCAAAGTTTGTTTAGTTCACGTTCAGTGTCCTCAAAGC
Organism: Calotriton arnoldi; assembly: GCA_963921515.1. Classification (NCBI taxonomy): domain Eukaryota; kingdom Metazoa; phylum Chordata; class Amphibia; order Caudata; family Salamandridae; genus Calotriton; species Calotriton arnoldi. The sequence continues at coordinate 46,058 of CAWUFW010023822.1, read as the reverse complement.
TGAATTATTGGGTTCCTTCTGGGGGTGGGCTCTACACGTTATTTGGGGATTGCTTGCTAACTTCTCTAGTAGTTTGGACAGTAATATTTGCCAGCTTGAAGTGGAGAGTGAGCTATTAAATGCCTCACTTTGCAGCACTTTTCTCAGCTTGGCCAGGGCCCCAGGGGCCGGTGTTGCAGACCATTTTGTTCTTTGTTGCCCACAGGTGCCATCTTCTATGTCAACTACTTGTAGTTGTATTGATTTTGGGGTCTCTCTTTGGATAGAGCATGACAGCCGAGCATGGTCAGTTATTGGAGAATAAAGTACTTGAAAGTTGCTTACCCAGGTAAAATGCTGGGTAGAAAACCAGATGTTGTCAATCAGCGAGGTGGAGGAGCTAGTTGTATAAGTATAGATGGCTGGTTGATCATTAATTCCTCTTACATTTAGGGTTCGTACGTCCAAAGCATTTAAGGCGGCAGCGAACTTCTGGCCAGCTCTGTCTCTCTTTGTTTGACCGGGCACAATCCCCGGGATACTTCATAGGTTGTCCTCATCTTGCTGCCATGGGAATATTTTGGGCATCTCAAGCAAAAACATATTGAAGTCACCTGCCAAAACTCACATTTCTTTGGTGTATTGCTGGCGTAGGGCCTTAATTATTTTTAAAATGTCAAATGTGATTTATTTATTTTTTTGGTTGCCTGGGATTTATATAAATGTTTCCTATAATAAGCGGGGGTCCTCTTTCGATCGCCTGATGAGGTTGCTACTAGCCTCCAAAAAATACAGGCCCCAGCAACATGTGCCAGGATTGTCCAATCTATCTCCAACACCTTATGGACCAAGATTGAGATGCCTCCAGAGGCTTGTCCCCCTATAATAGAGGGAATGGCCAGTGCGCAATATTTGTTATGGTCCGGCCAAGTCATGTGCGATGATTGCCATGTTTCTTGCAGGCAAATTATGTCTTTACAGCTTATTTCTTTCAGTGTTGAGCTGTCATTTAGGAGGGATTTTAGACCTTGTATTTTCCATGAGCACATGTGCAATAAGTAATTCGGTGTTTGTTTCTTAGATGCCGCCGGTCTCATATTCCCTGGAGTGTCTCTTACAAAAGTTGAACATCACAGCTGTTCCTCGGCTTTTGTTCGCTGCTTGGTCCATTGAGATTGTAATGCGTTCTACTGCTGATCACGAGTAGGCCGACCCCTTTGAAGCACAAAGTACAGAGTCAGGGTGCTGCAGGGACATATTGTTTGCAAGGAGCCAAGGATTTTTTGGTTTTGCTGGCTTGCTTATATTATATTCCCCACTCTGCCAAAATCTTTTGATAAATTTCTAACCGCCTGGTGATCTCTTTGTTTCTAAATAATACCTTGGTGGCATCCTGTAGACTCTCGTTAAGCCCAGGGACAAATATATTGTAGATCAGATCTTTCGAGTCCAGTGTCCCCAGCTCGGATAAGTATGACAATAGCTTGAGTAAATTGCTCCTATTTAGAATATCTTCCTGCCCACGCAAGACATATTCTGGTTGGAATATTAGGATTTCTTCCATATTTTCAGGCTCTTGTTGGTCCCAATTTTTAGGGGAATCTGGTAGATAAAATTAGTGTCGAGAATTTACTATTCCATTGTTTATATGTGGAGCATAAGTAAATGGGTGCACTGGAACAGGACTAAAAGGCTGGGGGATCCGGTGAGAGATTTCTGCACTGTGAGGCCCTTCTGGGACTGGGGAAAATTCCACCCCTCTGGACATATCAGGCAATTCTGTCTTTGGGTGGGTGGAAAAACCCTGGCTTTGACTGTCGGTTGTCCCGTTATCTATTTGAAGGTGTCGGATGCAGTGAGAAGAGAATGATTGTGGGGCATTATTTCTTTCCACTTCTCGGAGTAGGATGGCCTCCATCTGTGCCCCAGTGGTCTTTGTTATTTTTCTGATATTTGAAGAAGGCATCTAAGTCCCCGCAGTTTTATTATCCTCCAATTTCAGGCTGTGCGGGCCTTGGTGGGAAAGTGGCAAAGTGGTTGTTGGTTCAAGTCTTGTTGCATGTTCAATGATTGTTTCAACTTTTGAATACCCCAGAATGGATCTTACATCTCTTGCTGTCTTGCTTGTTTGAATGGGGGAAACGGGAGTCTCAGCAATTCCGATATCGGTGATGGGATACTAGGTAAAATGTTTTCCTTCTCCTGAACAAGATCTCCTGAGGGAATAGATGTCTTCCCTCTGGAGTTTCTAAAAATAGGATACAATTCAATTTTTAATTTTTGTTTTTGCTTGTTGTTTAATTTCTTCAAACGTTTTCTATTCTTTTTAGAGAATTTATCTGAAGGACTGTCACTTCGTGACGTGTAGCCCACGTTAGGATTAACATTAGGTGCTACAACATCTTCTTGTTCTGCGTTCAATTCCAAAGAGCACATGGGGATGGTCTGGTCTTCATTCACATCTAATTTCAGATCCTTGGGGTTTCATTCCAGGATTTGATCAACCTTTTGCAGTGGAGCAGGCAAAGTTTCATCACTGTACTTGGCATTTCCTAAAGTGGGTCTTAAAATGTTGTTGCTTAATATGTTGCTTAATTTGTATTCTGTAAGAAGATCCGACATAATTTCCGGAAGAGCTGACATTTTTTCGAGGAGCAAGGAACAATAACATGACTCCAATGGCTTATCAACCTGTTGCTGGGTATTCATTATCAGTGAATTTAAATTATCCAGTCGCAATTCAATCTTCTTCACGTTGTTTGCCAAGGACTGTAATATTGAAATCTGAGAGCCATGCAGCATTTCCACCTGGCTCATGGTTGTTAGTGTACTGTCAATGACCGACCACCAATTCTGTATCTGTGAGTCCATGGCTGATATGTCCTTGGTCGGCTTTTCATTGTTCGCCGGTAAGCCCGAGTTATCAACACCGTCTTTCTGGAGCAGTGGGTCCTTGTTGCTCGTCAGTAATTTCATACAAGACAGAGCTAGATTCCTTCTGAAACCCTCTAATAACTGAGCTATGAGGTTGTTCCTTTTTTCCTTTAATAGTTTTGGGTTTATTATATTAATTACCACTGTTACTGTATGGGACATCAAATGAATCAGTGCATTTAGCAGTTCTACATCCCTTATGTAGAGTTCCTCTGTTGTTTACAGCTTTGTAGGGCAGCGTCTATGCCCGTTCCTTGTAAGGATACATTTATTTGTGTCACCACCATTGTTTTTTTCCAAAGGATTCATTAAAGAGTTTCTAAGGCACTTCCACATGTGTTGCTGCTGGATTATAAGGAGGGTCCAAGTCTATAATATCTTGGGGGTCCGGCTTAGTAATTGGGACCCCGGCACTCTGGTCACATGTTGGAGATCACCCTAGATAGGCTACAACAATTATAACCTCTGGCGATAGGGGCCAGGGTGGGAAAGGTGAGACACCTTCCAAGTCTGTGCCCCTACTTGTTGTGTGTGGAGAGAGACTAAGGTTCATTTCTTGTGAAGCAGAGTTGTAGAGTCGATCGCTTCTGACATCCGCCTTACTACCCCCTCCCCCACAGCTTGGGCAGATTCTTTTGGCATATGAACTCCAAGTGAATAGCTTTCCTTTTGTTACCGATGGGGGTGTTGCTCTGTAAATTATAGATTTTTGCCTTCTACCACAGTTTATGCGTTATAGTTGGGCTTCGGGGGGGGGCGCTAGCGTGCCCGCGGCAAGATGGGCGCACTGTAGTGCAGCTCTGCCGGCCGGGAGAAATAATCCGAAAATTATCAGCAGATCGGGTGGACATCGGCTGGAAAAAAGTAAGGCAAACCACTGCTGAACACAGGTGGACCCTCCTGTGATACCGCCTGCGATGTAACTCACCCCAGACAACAGTTAGCGGACCGGGACGCGTAGAGCTGCAGCCTGCACGGAGACAAGATGGCGGCACGGGATCGGCGCTGAGGCCGAGAGGAGACACAGCTCTCGCAGTAGAGCCCAACCGACTAGCCCCTGCACTCCAGCGCACAGGAGGAAGTGACGAGTTGAACTCCTGGGATACGGACATAGTGCTCGCTGTGCAGCGGGGAAAAAAGGTACGGCGGCCAAGAACCAGAGGGGGAAACGAATGGAGATTGTTGGCCTCTGCAGCGCTGGTCCCGCTTAAAGGGTGGCAGCCAGTGTGACCCGCCAGTACAGAGCAAGGGGCGAAGAGGTGGGTGAGCATGGAATGAGTGGCCCGCCCGAAGCTGCTAGCACCACGGGTCGCGTGGTGAAGAAATTGCCAGCTTATGTGAAGGGGCCTGACAATAGCGAGACTGAGCCGGCTGAAGCGTGGTGGCAATAAATAGTGCAGGGATGTGCTATGCCCCAAGATTCAGAAGCCAAGCAGCATAGAAGAGCCACATGTGATGGTACGGGAGACAGGTGGCAGCCAGCGTGCAGAAGCGAAACAATCTGCGGTACCGGTGGCCAGTGAGAAAGTGCCCATGCTGCTCCACTGGGGGTAAAATGTGTCTACACTACACGCCGGTAGGCAGGAGAGCTGCCTCTAAGCACGCACAATCTAAATCCCAGCGCTGTATTTGTCAAGCAACAGAGGAAAGATGTTGAAGGCGCAGACTGTGTAATAGACACCTGAAAACGCAGAACTAGCTGGGAATCCGGAACTGTGTATAACCCTGTGAACACAAGGCTATAGTCCACGATGGGGAAAACGGACAAACAACAGTCCAAATTATCATTTGAGTCACGCCGCTTGTCCAGGCCAGCAGGCGCTCACTCCGACACCGAGCTGGAGGCTGGGCAGATGAACACCTCCATGTTGGAGGCCTCTTTGCAGGCCATGCAGCAAAGTCTCCAGGCCATAGATGGCAAGATCGACACCCTGATGCTCAGAATGGACAACATGGCAGCCAAGCTGGACAAGCAGGGTGAGCGGCTAACGGCTGCGGAACACCGCATTTCATCAATTGAAGACGAATCGCATACGACGGTGGGCAAATGTCGCGACATGGAGAAAATATTATAGGCTATATGGGCGAAGAACGAAGATTTAGAGGCGCGCTCCCGCCGCAATAATCTACGTATAATGGGGATTCCCGAGAGCACAAACACAGGGAGGCTTGAGGATTATGTCGAGGGAATGCTCAAAGACCTGTTCGGGTCTGACCATCTGTCACAGGCACTAATTGTCGAACGAGCACATCGGTCTTTGGCGCCCAAACCCCCTCCAGGTACACCACCACGGCCCATTATTGCGAGAATTTTAAATTACCGCGACCAGGACACAGTACTGCGGTTAGCAAGAGAGAAACAGAACACGATCTATCATGGGAACGCAGTGTCTTTTTTCCCGGATTTCACCCTCACAGTACAAGCGGCCAATAGGGAGTACACAGAGGTCAAGAAAAAGCTACGAGAAATGGAAATCCCGTCTGCGATGCTCTACCCTGCTCGGCTGAGGATTATGTTGGAGGGCAAGTTGAAGAAATTACAGACCCCGAAAGCAGCACAAGAGTTTCTGAGACAGGTGCAAGCCAGAAGGAAGAGTCCCAGGAGGTCATCCTCGCCAACAATCTCAGAGAAGTCTGACACGACGGAATGAGGTTGGGGGACTCTGTAACAGTAAAATCATGCATGCCTCTAAAGGAAATAAAGACGGTGTGTAAAGACGGTGTGATGGTCTTGCCGCCTGTAGGAAGGTAGGACAAGATTGTTTGGGGCCGAGAACTGGGACTTCGTTTAACTGAAGCGGACGGATTACATAAGGGTCCAGGACTGTAAGTTTAATTTGGGCATATGCGGGATCTCCACAATAAGTATACGGCAGAAAGGTGATGGATCACTATGGGAGGGCATGTACTAATCTGCACATTCAGGCAATTGTCGCAGGCCTACGTTTGCACACATGGACTCAGTTGGGGGAGGCATGTCAGCAGCGGGACTCGAAAGGTCTGTGGTATGCTCCACAAACTCCCTGGCACCAGAGTTTTGTGCTGTCAATGTAAGATGTAAAATGAACATGTTAGAGGAAGGGGCGGGGGTCTTTCGTTTCTCTCTAAGTCAGGACGTAAAGATGACGATATTAAGAAATATGTTTGTTACCCGTAATAATATACCCGGCCACACCTGCTCTGCGGGTGGGAAACGGGTATCTGGTCGCACCTAAGTGGGTATTCCCCAACATGGTTGCAATGTTTTTGCCTGTTATCTGAGGGATGTGTCTTTGGCATAATTGGGATGCTGAAGTGGGGAGGGGGGGAGTAGAGTTGTTATGTATGTTATTGGACATGGGACATGGCAGGCGCAGGACCACTGCAGTTAGGCAAGGCACTCCTGTTAAGTTGCTAGGCAGACAGAACGTACAGATTAGTGATGGCTCGACACATGGTAGGTGACATTAGACTTATGACATGGAACGTGACGGGGTGTTGAATAACCCCAAAAAAATCAGGCAAGTGTTAGCTTACCTAGATAGACAGCAGGTTCAACTGGCCTTACTGCAAGGGATGCACCTCACACGTGTGGGTGAGGGTAGGATTGGTGGGAAATGGGCAATGGTAAAAGCAGCTGCATCATATTCCAGCTACGCCAGGGGGGTGATGATTCTAGTAAAAAGAGAAACACCATTTAAACTTGTGCAGACAGAATCAGATCACCTGGGCCGTTTTACCCTCATACAAGGGAATCTTGCTGGGACATCGATCACAATCATCACAACTTATGGCCCCAATATTGACGACCCAGAATTCTATCAGAGTCTGGAGAACAAGCTTTTTAAATTGCAGCCGGATGTGGTTTTATTCGGGGGGTGCCTAAACACATATTTGGATCCAGATATGGATAGAAGTGCTAGTACACCATGGCAGGGCAAACGTGCAGCGCAAGTAATACAAGACATTATGCTCACACACAGACTGAGGGATATTTGGAGAGACAGACATCCAACCATACTTGAAGGCACTTTCATCTCCTCTGTACAAAAATCATGGTCCAGATTGGACTATTGGTTGATCTCTGACACTGCTGCTCCATGGGTAAAGAGGGTGAAGCACCTGCCATGCACCCTCTCGGACCACTCCCCGGTGGTGTTAGATATCAACATTCCCACACAAAACTCACAACTGTTCCAATGGCGGCTGCAGCCGTCTTCATTGTTGGACCCCGTCTTTAGGGAAGGGGTGAGGCAGGCTATTGAGCTATTCTTCCTGGAAAACGAGGGAACTGTAGAGGAAGCAGGCATGCTTTGGGAAGTGTTCAAGGCCACAGTTAGGGGGACATGCATTGGGCTGCAAGCAGGGGTGCTGAAAGATTTTCGATCTCGCATGAGACACTTAGAGGGTGCGTTAACAAGGCTAGAGAAAGAGTATGCAGCCACTCTCAAAATTGAGACACTGGCGGAAATCAGGGAGTTGGTGACGGAGGACAATGAGACAGCTGATCAGGAAATCAAACATCTGTCCAGACGTGGACGTCCCGGACTTACGGTGAGGGAGGACGCCCAGGTCGCACGTTGGCAGGAAAGATAAGGTGTCCGCGTACGCAAGAGTATATCACAGGAATAGAACGCAAGGACGGCACAAGGTGTCATACCACGCCTGAGATCATGGAGTGCTTCAGGGATTATTATACCGAGTTATACGGTCTGGGTGAGGAAGCGTTAAGCGAAGAGGTCTCTGCCTTTTGGAGGAGATTGCGCTAGCATGGCTCTCCGAGGGGCAAAGAGAATATCTAATGCAACCATTCACGAAAGAAGATGTGATGGAGGCGATCCGAGCAATGCCATCTGGCAAAGCAGCTGGCGCTGATGGTCTGCCGCGGGAGTTTTACAAGGCCTATGCAGATTTACTAGCCCCTCATCTTGTAAATATGTATAGTGAAGCATACGAGAAGCGAATCCTACCGCAAACGCTTCGTGAAGCGCTAATTATTACGCTACTAAAACCTGGCAAGCGGTCGGATAGCTGCGAAAGAGTGCTTAGTTTTTGGACACTGGTCACCAAAGCGTTATCCGAGATGGTTTTGGAGACGGTGAGATGCAAACCACAAGTATGTCTGTTGGGACTAGTGGATTATTTGAAACCTCAAAACAGAAGGCTAGTGTTGATTGCATTAATGATGGCAAAAAGAAAGGTGGCGCAAAACTGGGATAGTAGAAGTGCGCCCAAATTACAAAATTGGTTGGAGGATGTTATATATTGTAGAGACCAACTATTGCTGTATGCTGAAGAATTGCCGATGCCATCTAGACCCAAAGATATTTGGGCTCCTCTCACATCCTATTTGTTATCAGCAGTGGCTGATGCCCCCTCTGATGTAGGTGTGTCGGAGTAGGTCCTAGTCACAAATGTAAAACAATTTGTATAAATGTCTTGCATAACTGTATGTTATTGAATATTGTGATCGCCAAATGTCCTGGGGTATTAATACTTGGGGATTGTTGACACAATGTTATATGTGTCTTATTGTATGTTGAAAAAGTAAATAAAACAACAAAAAAGAATTAAAACAATAGTTGGGCTTCAACAATTGTGGACTAAAGGAGGAATTGTCTGGGTCTGCTGGAATCCAGTTTATTGGTTTATAATATTTATTTATACCCCCAGGGGGAGATGTCTCTGTAGTCTGAGTCTTTACAAACACCGTTCCCCCCCCTTTGTTTGTGAGGGGAGGGCTTGCCAGTTTTTCTTTTTATGGGGTTTGGTCTCTCCCCTGTTTGTCTTACTGGCCTTGTTGGTGTGGTCTCAGGAGCAATGTAATCCTTGTGTGCATTTCACCTCCAGGCTCCTTTATAGGCTCTCGGATCAAAGGAGGGAACCCTTTTTAGGTCTCGCCTGCCGTTAGCAGCGCGCATGCGCTGCTCTCGCCATCCGAGGGCTTCTTGGAATCAATACGGTTCCAGAAGTTCGCTTTGTGCTCCGCCCGTGTTTTCCGTTGGTGCGCGTCATTTTGCGTCATCAATTATGCTAAACGGGGTGTTATGATTGTCCCGGAGGCTTTTTAGTCCCTCCTGGTTACCACCCTGTCCACTTTTTCCCCCGCCCACGTGGACTGGATCTTTTACGGGCGGCGTGACACAGTCTCCTTCCTTAGTCAACACGCACTATTTCTTTTCACAATGTCGACAGCTTTTTGGAAAATGCGCCTCGGGCGGGCTCTCTACCTCGTCTTCAGACCCCAGGCGGCGCCGCGTCCTCCTGTTGCCATCTCCCTCGTGCGCTGCCGGGCCATCCAACGTGTCGCCATTACTTCAGATAAATAATTCATCTGTGCGCACCCAGAGGGGCCGCCAGTGTCTCGCTGCCGGGCGCTTCCAGCATGGAGACGAATCGCAGCTCCCAAGAAAGATGAGGAGAGAGAAAGGCTGCTGCTCACACCCAGAGGGGCCGGAGCAGGCACAGTGTGTCTAGTCGCGCTCGGCTCCCACAGTCAGGAGGGGTATATGCTCGCCCGTTCCTCCCCCACCACCTTCCATGAGTGAGGAGTTCCGGCGTCCGCCGCTTCTTTCCAAAACTCAGCGCTAATGTGCGCGCAGTGAGGAGGTCCGCCCCGCCGCCAGAGAGACGCTTCTCTATCAAAGGAGCCTTTAGCAGAGGGAAGCACCACCCCAGCCTGAGAGCTCTTAAAGCAACAGGAGCCTCGCAGCCAGCAGCAGACACCATTCCTCTGCGGCCCGGTCAAAAAGTGAGAGAGGGATGCAGCGGCGGCGCGGCAGCCACACTTGTGTGGCCCAGCAGCAGCAGCCTGCACCACTTCACGTGCCTCCCCTCAGCATCCCCGTCTCACCCATCCTCCCCGGCGCTCCGAGCGGATGAGGGCATTGAATGGACTGCCCTGCATGCCTGTTACTGGGAAAGAAAAGGAAGGCAGCAGAGCGGGCAAATAGTACAACTATGTAAGCATGTGTTGGTACTTTTAATACGTTTATAGCGTTTTAGTTAAAACATTATTTCAGTACAAGGCGGTTTTTGAAATTGCCGCAGCGTTTCGGTACTTTTAATAAATCCGCTTTTTGGATTAGATGCCAATTACCTGTTTATTTTATTAATACTAAAATCCGTGGCCTTAAAATACAACCTGGACCCTCTAATCTTTGGCACGTTTTCCTAGTCGTCTCTGTTTTGAACCTGCGCTTTTAGTTTGTGTTTCAGACGGTCCTTTTGGAAGTTGTTATTTTATAAATAAGGCTTCCTGGTTTGGAAAGTAAGTAACTTTCCCAATTGCAGCTTGGTGGTGATGTCATCGCAGGCTCTCATTAGTGCAGTCAGTGTTACTTAAACAAATTAAGTTAGGGAGCTTCTACAAAGCAGCTATGCTGTGACTGCAATTACACGTTCTATAGAAGAGAGTTGCCTTCCTGTTTGGGGGACGCACTTGAACACGTGCCCTACGCAGACTCCAGGCCACACTGTACTGTGTTGGTTAGGGCTATTGTCTGACATGTACGCACTGACCGTGACCTCATCAGGACCCTGAAAGGTCATTACATCCCCCCGACACACATCAGTGACTAGTTTTCGACTTCTCAATATTGTAACTGGGTGTGTTTAGTTTTCCATTTCCAGTCCTAGCCATTTGGGTTGCTGCAGCTAAACCGAGGCAAGGGCACGTCCAGGTCACATCCGAGGTCACTTGATGCTATTTTAAGGTATTTTTTAAGCACTAGCCCTCAACATCAAAGTGGTCTCTTGGCGCTATACAGCGGGCTCAGGGTGCAGTGCACTATTCCTTGCTCCTGTACAACTCTCTGTAGCCTTGACACAAAGTTTGTGCTCTGTAAATCACACAGACTCCCACACGTAACTAAGATAAATATAATAGTAAGGAAAGGGATTTATTCTGCTATAAAGGTTTTACAGATATAAAAATAGTGTAATGGGGTTGAGGAGATGGAGGCGCACCCAGCACCACAAGTAGTGCACATGGGATCCCTCCAGAGGTTGCACTAGTGCCTACTATCTATATGCCTCATACTACTCTCATCCACACTCACAAACCTTATAGCACACACTGCTCTTCTCCGCAACACTCTCCATCCTTCTCACTAACACTGCTCTTATCCTCATCACTCTCAGTCCTTCTGCATCACATTGCTCTTCTCCTCCTCCTTCTCCTACAATCTCCCTCACACTGCTCTTCTACACCTATCTACTTCCTTATGCCTAATACTAAGCAAATAATCTTACCTTCCTGCTACCTCACACTGCTCTTCTACTTCTCACACTCCTTTCATATCCTCTACTACTCTTCTACTCCTCTCTCCTTCCTTATGCCTCATACTGCTCTCCACACTTTCCTTACTTCAAAATCACGCTAATCTCCTCCACGCTTTCTTCCTTCTCCCTCATACTACTCTCCCCACTACACTTTCTTCTGCCTCATGCTACTCTCCTCCTCACTATACTTCATTAACCCTCATGCTATTCTTCTACTCACTCTCTGTCCAAAATCTTAAACACTGCTCTTCTCCTTCTAACGCTATGCGTTAAACTACTACACACATAACAATTACAATTCAACCAACATAAAGGCACAACATATCACATACAAACACTCAATAACACATAGCTAAAATACAATACCATTAGCAAAGCAAATAGCTTTAACTTAAACAAAGGCGAGACCTATTGCATTTCCAATGCTTGTTTAAGAAAACCATGGCCTCTCCTGATGGCATTGAAATCCGCCTTTGTGTATCGTGGGCGTTAGTCGCGGGTCGTAAGCAGTAGCGGCCCGTGGTGGGAGTGCTGCCGGGCGCTGACGTGGGGCGGGGAGGGGCAGGGTGGGGGTAATACTACAGATTACAGCCGATTAGAGGTAGATAAACATATAAATAAATAAAGCGAATTTCGTTGCGTGCGCTGCGTCGCCAAATGCGATGCAGCGCGCGCAACGGAATCCGTTTTATTGATTTATATGTTCTTACCTCTGATCGGCCATAACCGTAGTTTACTACCCCCACCCTGCCCCTCCCCCACCTCACTCAGCAGGGGGACAACAACACAGGTGGAGTTCTCTTCGGTAGCAGGGGAAGCGGACCTCCATAGGCACAAGCTACACCGGCCTAGTGCCGGCTGCCTCCGCATCAAACGCAGGGAGCCGCGACACTAGCCCCTCCCTCGCTCAGTACGCCGGGAGATCCTGCTCGTGCTTCACTTCCGAGTTTTCATGCGGCTGCGTAAGAGCGCTGTGTATTGACAGACATTGTGCAGAATGGGTCTCCTGCATGTGGTCTTATGAAAAGCGGGGCCCATGTCACAACAGAACACTCTAGTCTTGTGGGTGTTTACTGACTGCATACTGGAAGCCTCGCACAATAAATGGAGCAATGTGCACTCTAATAATACTGCTCTTATCGCATCGCTCACTAAAAAACAGAAGCAAGCAAAACAAAAGATAGCCGCAGTGAAAAACAAAAATCAGAGCTGTAGGTTTCCCAGATGTCACTGGAGCTTTGGCCGACTGCCATGTGGCTTAAAGAATTGTAATGGAGACTGATATCTTTTCCAGGAATAGAACATACTTGTAGGTCATCAGTATGCAAGCAATTAGTGATGCACTTCATACCATAATGAGTTTTCTGGCTATTTTCACAACCTGTGCTGCTTACAATTTATCTTCCTTTTATAGGTTGAGATCTTAAACGTTGTGCGTATTGTAAAAGTAGGTTGTGGGATGCGAATGGAATTTCCTTATTTGTGCTATGTTGAGGAATCAGATCATGTCACTTTTTTCTACTAACAGCAGATATGGATTGCAGCATATACTAGTGTCATATTCTAGACGTTAGAAAAATGCAAATTTTTCACTACTTAACATAATGTATCATGGTTAAACAGTCCCTGTCTGGTAATAGCGTTAAGCATCTTGAGCACTCTCAAAAAGAGAGAACAAATAGCATGAACCACGTAGTATTCTATAGGAAGTTGTTTTATGAGTACACAGTGTTGATGAAGACATAGGTGTAGTGAGGGATGGGGTTTAAAGGATTTTACCGACATGAATACTGCTATATGTGTATAAGATTCCCTACTTTGATTAATCACTTGTTCTCTTGTCAACATTGAATATTGTTTTATGCATATTTATGCAAATGAGTTACCAACAGAATTGTGCTATGGATCTTTCTGTAGCATTTCTGATAGTATTTAGTTTAGGTTTAAACCTTGGATGCGAAGGTCATCTGGATGAGTCTTAGTATACATGTATATACATGTTATAAAGCTAAAATGCACCAAGGGGGGTTTAAAATGTTCCCAAAAGCTCACATCATTAGAACTACAGCCCACCAACATAGATCGGCTAGGTTGTGGGTACTCAACAGTAGTAAAGAACTTTATCTAAATTAAGTGTAAACACTGAATATGACTTGATGAACTAGCCAGACAACCTTAAATTGCTTTTTGTGCATTTGGTAGCCAGGGCAGATCGAAGGTTTCATAAAAGACTTTGTTTATTTATTTAGTTTTCAGGATTCCTATCCCTATACTGTATAATCAGTCACAAAAAGGGCAGGTAACACGATTCGAGACACCAGTCTCGTCCTCAGGACTATGACATAAAAATAGAAACCCAACCAACCAATATTAAGTATATGTAACAGCACAAAATAGCACATTCTCTTTATTACACTTATGCTACACATTGTGCATCATAGAGTAAATTAGAAAAAAAATAGCAAGACTTAAAAATCCACAAATGTACTTTGCAAATAATTGCTACTGGTCCCATAACTTGATTCCCTTGGCAAACTGCTTTACTTGACCAATCAGTACCATCATTTCTAAATCTTATTGTAAATAACAGTACTGGTAGTGCTCATATTTCAATAAAAATAGTAATTGTACAAGCTACCTTGAAGGTCAGAAAAAATAATGATCAGAATCCCGTTCAGAGGGCCATGGGACAAGCAGGAGCTGCTGGGCCCAACTATAGGGTTGAGGCCTTTTACTCTTGATGTCCTGTGGCCCAGCCTACTATGGATCCTGAGCAACTGGGTAAAGTACCCCTCCAGCACTGTACTCTCAGTGGTAGCATGGGTCGAGCAGTCCAAGGCTTTTCAGGGGGGTTTATGCACAGGGGGTGAACACAGGGACAGGCTCACAAAACATTTAGCAGCAGCAATAAATGATTGTCCAGGTACAAGTTTATATACGAACACAAAGTACAATACGACATTCACAAACAATACACACAGTCCCCTGAGGTCAGGGCTATAGTGTTTTATAGTGGGTCCCTTACTCCCACTCCCCTTTCTAAAGTTGACATTCAGGTTAAGGCTCAATAGTAGTCCGTGTCTCAGGAGTCCCACACCGACTCTTTACTAAAGTTCAAAGTGTTCCAGCAGTGAAGCGCTATCTGGCAGGCAAGTTCCACGGTGGCCATCTGGCCCGTCAGTCAGTCTTACCTGTGTTAGCGCCTAAAGGATTGGTCAAATTATATTTAAGACTAAAACACCCCTACTTACAGATTTACCTGTATGAAAATCCAGATGGCGCTTGACAAGTCGGATGGGTCTTTGCCACCGTAGTATGAATGGAGCTGGAACAAAACACAAGTCATGCATATATCATCACCTGTCAGATCTTTAATGTTCAGTGAATGATGAGAGGTTGAAGAAGTTTTCAAAACCTTTATTTATCCTAAAGGATTAGTATTGTTTTTGGCATCTTTATTCAAGTTAATCCAGTTTACAGAAATACGAGTAAAGATTGATTAGTGACAGCATAAATCAATACAGAGGGTTCCATAGAGGAAATCATCACTTAACTAAACTAAAGGACCTTACCTATCCTATGCAGAGAAACCCATTAAGAGTTCCTTCCAGAAAAGAGCAATATTTCGGAGCATAGAGACTAGAACTCCCCATAAAGAGTTGTTCTGTAAAACGCAGCCGAGTTCCTCACAGCTGCAGTAGCAACTGTTAGAATATCAGTGATAAAGGAAAGATCGTTGCAGTAGCATTGCTCAGAGAAATCTGAATAAAGAATAAAGTCACCTTTTAGCAATAGCTGTCAGTAACAAAGAGCAAGGATAGAAAGTGACACCCCTGTAGCAGAGTCATAAGGGTTCTCTCCTAACTCACTAGGAACACTTACTATAATATATAAAATCCCATGGAAATAAGTTAATGTCCAATTATTCCAATCAATGGAAATTGTTCATTCGATGGTGTCGTCCGCATCCGTTGCTTTTCCTCCCGATTCCCACGGTAAACATTCATGCCGGTACATAGTTAAACACTGTAGCCATTGCTAGAAACATGGAGGAAAGTTCTCATGAGAACCTTCTTACCTAAGCTAAAGCTGCATTCAGTGTCTATTGTGAATACAAAGGCTAGTCAGATGCTGCTGAAACAAATATATCAATGATGTTCTAGTTAAGCATACATAAAATATATCTAAATAATTGTTCATTCTAACTGTCTATTCATTATGAATCCACAGCAAGGTTTCTTGTTATGTAGAAATGCTCTAATATGGTATGATAAAGCTAAGGAACCTCCTCACACGCGGTCCTATAGCGCCAGCAGCCAGGGACTTCTTGATGCTCTTCTGCTGCTGGTACGGTTTTTGAGTTCTACCCCACTGGGGGAATGGGGGGTACAACGCTCCTGGTGCTGGTCTTTAGCCACGGCGTGGGCCTGCTCGAGTCAGCACGGTGGCCTCCAATGACAGTCTTGACCAGACCAGACCACACTCCTTGACTTGTCCCGGTGGCCACCCCTGGCATATGGGGTCACTGTTCCTCCTCTGCACATGGGCTACAGCCTGATTGACACAGCAGTAATGTTCGTGGCGGTCCCTCCTGGCATGTGGGGTCGCCAATGTGATCCTGCACAAGGGCTATATCCCGATCGGCACAGCCGCAATTTTCACAGCGGCCTCCCCTGGTATACAGGATTGCCGACTTAATAACTGCTCACAGGCACAACAACCCGATCAGTACAACAACAGTCACAGCTCACTTCATGGTGGCTCTCCTCTGGCATATGGGGGTGGCCTACTTTTCCCTGCTACAGGCCACAACCCAATTGGTGCAGCAGCTGAATCCTCATACCTCACTACGGGAATTCATTCACCAGGATCCCTCACTATACCTCACTCCCTCCAACATTGTGCTCACTCACAGGGCACATTGGCCTTGGCAAGCTGGCAGGTGCTCCAGACTCCAAGGGCAGAAGGGTTTGTATTCCCTGGGTAATACCTGCCCACCCAGCTGGGAGACTAGCAAGCTTGGCCCCAAGTCCTGGTCACAGGCAGAAGTCTTGCAGAGCTTCCTCTCCTCACATAGCCTGACAGGCTCCTTGGCAGTTGAAATTTTTAAGGGCCTCAAACTCCCCTTTTTATAGTCCATTTCCAGACACCAAATGTGATAGAG
Source organism: Calotriton arnoldi (assembly GCA_963921515.1). Lineage (NCBI taxonomy): Eukaryota > Metazoa > Chordata > Amphibia > Caudata > Salamandridae > Calotriton > Calotriton arnoldi. The sequence continues at coordinate 29,719 of CAWUFW010023822.1, read as the reverse complement.
TATCTGAGACTTTAAAGATTATGTCTGCTTCCTTTTGAAGTGCCATCTCCTCTGCCCTGCCCTTCCTCCAGAAAGCAGTCTGTCATAGCAGCAGAGACTCCAAATCTGATAGCCCTACAACACAGGCCATAGGAGTGACTAGGCGTTTACACATGGATGCCAGCCACAGTGATGTGTATTAAAACGTTACCCTCAGTTCTACTCTTTTTTATTTTTACTTTTTATTAATTTTACTAATTACAAAATAAAAAGCAGCACAATGAGCGCAGTACCAATGCAAAAATATTGGAATGCATTACACTACCAGAGGAAGGCAGAAAATACATCACATTACATCCCATGACTGAACTACTGACCACCCGACAGTAGGGCAGGATCAAATACTTCCACTCCTCATACATTGATATTGCCCACCCCACCCCACACAGACCTGTGACCCCACCATCCGCCCATGACCTCTCTGTGCATGGCTCTAGCTGTATCCCTCTAGTCTCTGCCCAGTCCTTCCAGATCTTCAAATGTTTCTGGGGGCAGCCCTGTGACAAGCAGATGGGATGTTCCAGTCCCATACAATGATCCATGCCCTTGGCCCAGGTGTCTGCATGTGGGGCCCCGTCACCTTCTAGGCCCTGGCAATATCCCTCTTTGTGACAATGATTCCCAGCGAAAGAAGTGCCCTCTGATAGCAAGTGCCCCCCAGATCATCTGTGATATGTAGCAGTATGAGTGTAGGGTTGCGAGGGATGTGCCAAACTATCACCCTCTCGAGTCGACCCAGCAACCCACCCCAGAAGTGGGTCAGCCCCGGGCATTGCCAGAATGTATGAGGTAAATCCCCCCTTGGGTTATCGCCTCACAGACAGTTCCCTGTGGGGATCAGGCCCATGCAGTGGAGCCTGGCCCTAGTGAGATACACTCTATGAAGTATCTTAAGTTAGATTAATCAAAACTGGGCTGCTATCACTGCCTCTCTGGGGGCCTCCACTGCCTCCCTCCAGTCGTCGTTATCCAGTCAGCCCAGTTCACCCTCCCACGCCTGCCGCATTCCCACCATCGGGTCTAGAACATTTTGCAGTAACATTTTAAATATTTCAGATAATTTATGCTCCTTGAGGTTTGCAAGTCAGGGAATACTCAGGGATATCCACCACACACCTTATAAGAGGAAGGAGGGTGTGGCTGAGTTGCAAATACCTAAATAACTGCATGTGGTGCATGTCATATTCCTCCTGCAAGTCCTGAAAGGACTGGAGCGTCCCCCTATGCAGCACATCCTCCAATATTGAAATGCTTATAATGTCCCAGGCCGCAAATCCCCTCAGGACCGCCACCTGAGGAAGTCTGGTGCCCTGCCACAACGGGGTCTCCAAAGTGAGATGATTAGCTCATCCCACAGTCTTCATGGCAGCATTCCATATCCAAGCACAACCCGGGTGGCAGGTGGGAAGGCCGCATTGGCCCCCCCATAGAGCAGGTGGGACAGGTCATGGCCGCCCAACAGACATCCCTCCGTTGCATATGCAGGGTCCCCAAAGCCCCTGAACCACCACTTATTCACAACAAGCAGATGCGCCGTCCAGTAGTATAGCAGTATGTTGGGATGGCCAATCCCCCATCCACTGCCGGTTGACAACATTTTGCCAACACGATATATGGTACACCGCCCCCCATAGCAGCAGACGGAGTTGTGCATTAGCCTTGCTAAGGATCGTTTTATCAATCAGGAATGGATGGTTTTGCAATTGGTAGAGCAAACGCGGGACAGCCACCATTTTTAAAATTGCTGAGCGCCCCAAGAGGGAAAGAGGTAGAGTGGACGAGAAACTGACATCCCGTCCAAGGGCAACCAACTGAGGTGCCAGGTTCCGTTCAAAGGAGCGAGTCGCGTTGCCAGTAACAAAAACCCCTAGTTATTTAAAGCCCAGAGGGAGGATCAGTATCCTCACCGCCCATGACATTTACACTGGACAAGGAGCAACGGGACAAATCGCTGATTTTTGGGGATTCATCTGAGGACCGGAGTAGGAACCAAAGACATCTAGGATCTGAAGTGACCTAGGGCCCACCTTCGGGTCATCCAAGAATAAAAGGACGTTATCGGCATACAATGAAATTCTATTGCCCACCCCCTTCAGCCCTACTCTTTATGATTCCCTTCTCAGCCCCATTTCCTTCCTGAAATGTGCCCAGAACCCTTCCCAGCGACCTCTCTCTGAATCAAAGAGCACCCTTCGAAGTGTACTGAAGAGCCATGCTCTCCCTTCCTTCAGTGTGTCCCACCCAACTTACAGGAATGCAGCACTACACAAATCTTTCTGAGGGGATTCCTCTACCTCCTCTCCTCATGTTCATCCAGTCAGCCCTGGGCCTCCTAAAATGGAACCTAAAGTCCATGTATTGTGCCCTTAACAGGCACTCATACTCCCAGCACATGTGTAACACACACATTACCCAGCACTCCACACCAAACAAATGTAAGCCAAAGGTGAGTTAAGCACCTAGCAGCGGAACTCTAAATGAGTGTAGGCGTCACTCCAGTGACACAGGTAAAAAGGACCTGTTCACTCCTGATCACTGCACAGTATGTTGGCACCATCGCACTGTGCTGCTCAACTCCTGGCTTTTATTGCGGCATGTCCCATACGAAAGAGGACCTTTACCGTACGGAATTCCTTGCACATGAATAGACCCCCCCCCCCCGAGGAGGAGGCCGGCGTCCTAATAAAAGCAGGACCACAGAATAAAACAATCGGATGATCTCCACAAAATACACTCTAAGGACTTCACGACAAAACAGGAGCCTGCCACAAAGAAACCCGATAGATGCCTCAAAAAGAATTCAGGAACCAGCTGATCCAACGTGTCCACAAATGGTACAGCTCTGAAGAAGACCTTCCCTGAAACACATCAAAGGCCCAGTACGAAGGTCGAAACGCATCGGCGCAATCACATACGGGGCCAAGAGCTATCATTAATTGTTTTCATTTTGCGCATAAAATTGTGCACTATGGGAGATGGAATTTAGGATTTCATCCCGTTACAAATCTATTCTCTCACCCCAGCCATAATAGGGCCCAGTAGTGCTGTCTAGCACTACAGCTAAGAGGACTGAAGTGGTAAATGTCCCATCAATACAATCATATAGGACACTAGATATAATTTTATGTGTTTTGTTGTATGCTCTTTGATTAATTCTTTGCATATACCTAACAAGTGATGTCATGTAATGATTTTGGTTCGCACAAGCCTTGTCCCCTGTCATTGTGTTTGTGAATGTAATCACAATATGTACAATGTTGCCTTGTAAAAAGTTATTTTATACAAACAAGCAATGACAAAAGTTAATATTTAAGCGAGAAGAACACCGATTCATTCTATTCAGATTTACAAGAATAATACACCTGGGCGTGATACACCTGAGTGTACATTTCTGCTGAAAACAGTAATAATAACAGGTCAAATCATAGACTTTAGAAGGAACAATTTTTTGGTTTCTTCAATTAAAGAAAGATTTAATTGATGGTCTTGGAGGCACACTTCTAAGATTAATTAACTCCTGGTAAAGGAGGTAGCCTTTCACCACTATGAGGGTAGCGCTTTGTGCACCCTCCTGGTCCAAAAATACTGCAATCTGTGAGACAGGCGTGATGGCTTTGTCTTGGCACACACTCATGATCCTTGTTCGCCCATGACAACAAAAATCAGCATAAGTAATCCAGACATCATTACAGTTGGGGCACTCAAGGCAGGGGTGCACAGCCATCACCATGTGAGGGACTTTTCCATCCCAGCGATGATATAAATGTCTAGAAATTATTCTTTTCTCATATTATCATACGGTTATAATAACAAATTCAAATGTGATATTGATGCGTACCCTTATAACTATTACAAGAATGTGCCTCATTTATAGACATGAAGCATGTGTCATGTTTTAAATTCAATGTTAAATCTAATTGTTTTTCAATAGTCTTTCTTAGGTTGCTAACTTACACGTACACTGGTTGACACCTAATACACATTGAAAGAAAGTACTTCATTGCTGAAAATGAATTTGATGCCATATATCCAGTTCAAACTTATTTACACTTTTATGATGACTGTTCATATTTCACCAGCATCCTATACCAAAGAAATTTGACAAAAGAAAAAACAATGCAGCAATAATCAACCAGTTAACTAATTGGCTGACCACAGAAATTATTAATCATAGGAAATCCCTGGCCAAACTACTAATGAAAAATAATAACAAGACCTAACTCCAAAATGTCCACATCATAGCAGCAAAATATGCTTGTTTATGGTCCTCAATCTTATGTCCAGTGCATATCCCAAAATGTGCTCAATTCATTACAGCACCCATGATATGGCTTACTCAAAAACACCAAACAATAAAGCAAAGGATGATCAAAGTACACTACTCCCAGACAGACCATTCAACAACTCTCTATCCTTCATGCCCTCTAGTTCAAAACTATGAAAGAGTACCTCATCAGATCATTTACAAAGAGAACAATGTGTCAAACACTGAAAATGTGCCTGCCTTTTTGTACTGTTTAAATATGGCGCCATCCAAACATCACAATGTACCCCTGTGTTTGAATCTGGAAGCTAATCCTATATACATTAGATGTGAGAATTCACCATTGTGGATCTACTAATCCCATGAACTACCAACAAGTACACTATATATCATGGCTATTCTTGCAACAATTATTGTGAAGAAAAGTTAATTCACCAATTAATGTATGATAGTCATGCGTATCACACGTCAAAGTAGAACACACAACACAGATTTTGCATTACCATGGTATTGGAAACAGAAATACTAGATTTCACAAAAATATCCACCATATTACGTGTGCTGGTTACGGAAACTCATAACAATGTAACCTTATTTCAAAATATTTATACACATGATTTTCTAACATCCGAACACATGTATAGAAACTTGTGACAAAGCTAAAGCACTGCACCACAAAACTTAAAAGTCCACTACATTACACGTCCCTTCTGTAAACAAGTTTCAAAAAACAAGTTAGTAATTCAGTTTCAGTTCAACTAAACTAAATAATGATGCAATAGTTCCAAAGGATTTGATATGAGTTGCTAAAATTGTATTTGTTAATATATATGTTGGTATGCCTTCAAGCGTCATCTAGATATACAAATAACTATCATACTGTGAAAGATCTGAAGCAAATCATCAGAACGTAGCAAGAGAAGCAGAAGTGGGTGAGATCATGATAAAACATAGGGTATCCCTGGTTAGATAGACTAAAAAGTGTTCTGAATAGATCCAACATGAATGGAGAATTACAAATGCTTCTATAATTCAGTATTCAGATATCTAAGTTCTGCTTGAAGGCATACCAACATATTTGTGTCAGGTTTCACTAACCTTGATTGCAGGATCAAATAGGAGTGAGGCTCTTTTGTGTTTCTCACCACTTCACTAGTAACCACATGCACCAGGATTTGAGACCCAGTAGTAGAAGCAGGGGAGGGGAAATGAGATAAGAAACAAAAACATAGACACAGGACTCTACTGCTCTACCGTGTCACTTTTGTTGGTCAAGGAGGTCTGCAGGATAAAGTGGATCTCAACACGACAAAAAGTATAGTAAGGGATTTGCCACTGAGAGAGCTATTTGTACTTGCAACTGTGAATTGATATACCTAACAATGTCCCTATTGATGGAGTGAGGTTTGTAAAAATACATCCTCATGAAATTAAGTTACCTCTTATTAATGTATTGACTGCATGGACTAACCAACTCTGAATGCACACATTTACACGAGGGGCAAACGCATTTTACATAATATACTAAACCATGTTGCCATGAGTACGTATTAACCGTTTGCGCCTTGAAAAACCGTACTAATGCATGTTTATGCTCTGTTGTACATTGCTCATTTTGCATGTTGTGCACAAATAACGAAAAGGTTGCTTTAAATTAATAGCTTTCGCTAGGATTTATTTAACACAGGGTATTAGTATGGTGGGAGGTAACCATAATGGGTTTTATTTCATGAATTAATATTCTTTTGTGTTTATTTACTTTAGTACAATATTGGGCCTGCATGAAAATGGCCTCTTGTTTGAACCAGCATGTGGTTGTTTTGGTCGGTATGGAGAGCGCATGCGCCAAGATGGGATGCCTGCTTGCAGACTGCAGAGTGTACCAGCTGATGTAATCCGTGTGAAGGCCATGTTGACCTGTGTCCTATTGTTTATGTGCCAAGACACAACAGTGGCTGTGGGAACAGCCATCACTACGTGCAATTTGAATATGAAGCGGATATCGTAATGTACAATTGTTGCAAAATGTATAACTATGAATGTTAGTGGTATACGAATGTATTGGTCTTAAATCCTTCCTTTGTTAAAACCGGTACAGGATGGATTTGTGAGGAGAGCAGGATGAGGCGACACTAATATGATTTATGACAACCAATCACAGACCGAGTTTCTACTGATACTGCAACTTTGTAAGATAGTAAGTTAGTCATGAGGGTATAATTGATATCCCAATTGGGGTGTGGCAAGGCAGTGCGGTCCGGTATAGCAGTGCAGTCCGGTGTGGCAGATCAGAGAGAAGAGACGATCAGAACGCACAGAGAAGTGCACCAAGACAGAGAGAGCAGACCAGCACTAAGCCAGAGAACGCTTTAGGTACGAGAACGTTGCGGGAGTGCTTGGGAGGAGACTGCATCCGAGGAGAACTAGATAAAGGTAGATTGATTGGGAGATTATTTTTAGTTGTTAGTCAATGGCAAACTTGGCTATATCTATCCTGTTGACTTTGTCCTCTGAGCCTATCTCTGGGGACCTCTTGCCACAACCTCGGACAAGGAAGTGGTTTTCCTGATTCTTTGGTGGGTAACACCCTCCTTGATTGCTTTAATTTTGCAATATATTTCCGCAAGTATTTATACTGTACCTTCTCTTCCCCATTCCTATGCATGCTTTGATGTCGATGCAAATGATTCATTTTGATTACATTGCTTGATAATTTGTTCTCTTATATGTAATCTTGTGTGTGCACTGACAATCTGAATTATGAGCTTTTAATAAGAGAAAATCATTTACTGAAGAAATGACTCTGTGGTTATTTAGTTAAATATTAAACTGCTTAGTTAATCATAGTCACCATCAACTCTTCAACTAATGGTCCATCGACCAAAGGAAGAAGACAGTTGAGATTACGGATAGTTAGGAATATACATAAATGTTATTAATGTGAAGCGTAGTACTTAATGAAACTGACAAATTAAACCCCCCAAATCCAGCGCCTGTTCTCAGGGATCATTTGTGGGTAATGTGTGATGGGCCCCGTTGTTTGGTAAAGCAATTTATGTGTGATGAGATTTCCCTTGGTCCCTGGTTCATAAATTAGGGGTTGCGCTGGATCAGTTTTTCTGGTAGCAGAATGATGGTTATTATTGATTAGTTTGGTGATTTATTGATTATTGATCAAATGTTTAACATTCTATGTAAAGTGAGTTAGTATCGCGTTCCTATGTAGTCTTTGGAACACAGGTACAGAAGGGTATCTAGGAAGCCGGCAAAGTAAAAGTTAGCCTGAAATAAGGCAGAAGAAAAGTGTGAGAAGTGAAATCACACGGGAATAGGTGCATTGTCTGTTTAAATTAGTGGTAACACTTGTGTTATTTTAGGGACTATTTAGCGTGTATGTAGAAAAAGAGTGAGATAGCGAAGGGTCCACCTGTGAAACTTTGGCCTTATCCCCGGAAGAGTAGCGAGACCTCCTTTTCAACAAAAGGTCCTCTTGTGAAATTTTGGCCTTATCCCTAAAGAAGTAACAGGTCCTCTCCTAGCTTGGATGAAGGGAAGGATAGCGGAATTGTTATACTTGCCCTTATTGAAAGGAACGTTCTTGAGAGTGAAAAACGATCTCTTTATTTAGTAAACAGACAGTGTGGTATTGTTTTATGTTATTTGCAAAGTTTTATATAGCGCTGGCTAGACCCGGAGGTATCAGAGCGCTTTACATGAGGATCAGCGAGTTACAGGTTACATAATTACATAGTCAAGTATAGACATAGGAGAAAAAACATGAGATTACACACGCTCTTAAGGGAGTGAAAGGTAGGGGGAATGGGAAACAGGGGTAAGGAATGCAAGTGGAAGACACAACGGGGAGACGAGGAAAACAATGTCCGATGTCTGGCTGGGTAGGTGAAGGCCGAGGGTGAACCAGAGCCAAACTCCTCTATAGCTGCATAGGACAGCTCCATTCGGGCATCGGCCAAGGTTGCTCGGGCACCGCTGTAAGTACAGACAGTTATGGTTTCTCCCAGAGGGCATCGTCAAAGTTCCATCGAGAGCACCGGTCACGGAGTTACTGGGAAGCGCCGTCCGCCTCATCCTCCAGCTCCGCCCAGGTCAAGAGTGGTGAGAGGAGGGGTGGAAGGGACAGTTCCAAAGTCTGCAGATCTTCCCCACTGCAAGGCATTACTTACACAGGAGGGCCTTAGACACACAGGCGTCAGATGAATCGCTGATTTGGCTGTCTGGGGTCCCGTCTAGCATGATGGAGCAAGTGCTGTGAGGGACTACAGCACAAGGTTAGAACTGAGACACCACATGTGCTAGTCGCCATCTTGTCTGCAGTCTGCACTCGGTTGTTTTTGGTTGCGTTTGCTAGCACGGGTCATAGATGAGTCACTGAGGCAGTTGTAGTTGTAGCAGTCGTAGGTTACAATTATAACAGAGCAGGGCCTCCAAAGCAGAGCGCTGGTAAGTTGATGCACCGCCTTACACATAGCACATATTGCGGCGAGGAAGAGTTCAGACGCGACACGATCGGGGAAATTACAGCCGCCATTTTGGAGTCAGGCAGGGTCAGGCAGTATCAGCGGTGCCGATCGCCGTGTATGTAAGTGTCAAGCAGCGGATCAAAAACAAGGTGTACCTTGAGCAGAGGGGGTGTAAAAGGCTTCCCTCATAAGCAGCAGCCGCTGGGTGAAGGCAATAGAAGTACTCCTAGGCTGGAGTGTAAGTGACTTACATACCAGCTTTTGATATGAGCAGCAGAACCATCCTCCTCCAATGACCGATAGTGAATTGCCCTAGGGCAGGAATACAGACCGCAGGCTCGACGTTCCGACAAGGCTGTCCGGCAATATTTCAGCCATCCCCTCACAGCAGCCGCAAACGCCCTTACTGATCCAGCGACTACCTGCCAGTTTGCTTTTTCACACCTTGGAAAAACCCCATGCTTGCATGCCATAAGAGGGCGAAACAAGTGTTGGCTATTTGAACATATAACGTTCAGTTCTAGTGATTCTGATTTCTTAAGAATCACTTTAGACCATTGAATTTCGCGCTAAATAAATAGGTTACCACAACTCATCGAGATGGAATTCTCCAATTGATTACAATTTTTTCGAACTTGCCTTGGCTTACTGTACAACTTTTGATATAGATGGGTATGATAGTGCCATGAACGATAGAATCATAATTGATTTGAAATGCAGCTGATGAAAGGTAAAATGAGGTGGATTGAAGAAAAGCTATTTTGCAAACTCTGCAAACTTCAAGGGTTACAGAGGCAAAGTAGAAACATTGGAACAGAAGTCTATATCTTTGATGAAATAAGAAGTTACAGATAGTAGGGTGTAGACTGAAAAGGAGGAGAAAGCTCTTAACTGAAAGCGAATACAGACAGACAAGCAGAAACAGACTGAACACAGCAAAGGTGAAGGGACAAAATCTACAAATAAAATAGTTTAAAAAAATAAATAAAATAAAGGTTCAATATGCATATAGCAAGGTGATAAATGCAATATAAGGGATAAAGTGATTAAGTTTGACCGCTGACATATAAACACGATGAAGCAAGAATAGAAGAAAATGCTAAAAGAGTTAAACAAACATGGAATGATGAATGTATTACAAATTAAAAAGTTGAGAATGACACACTTTTGTTGGAATAATGAAAAAATGGGGAATTAATATTCTGCCCTTACTTTTCTCAAACTCTACTGTTCAACTCCTCTCCGGCTATTGCTGTCGTTTCTAAAGGGTCCTCCTGTTGATCCTGATGCAGAAATAGCTGTCCTGGCTGACAAGTGATGCTTCTCATTCTCCTCTGATTCCCTTAACAAGGGGATGTTCAAGGTCAGATGGTAATTCTACAGTCCCATGGCCCTAGCTAACCACACATACATTCACAAAAGGTAACTACCTCTGACGTCAGAACTTAACCAGTCTTAACTTTGTGCCAAGCAGAAGCACTGGGCGTGGATAACACTATCAGCAAGGGCAGCCAAGACGACTGACGACCATCCTAGATCGTACACATCGCATATTACATCATCATTGTTGCTAATCCAGTTAGTAGCAGGACAGCTCCCCGAGGGTTGGCTTCAACTCTCTAGGGTATCATAGGACATGAAGAGAGGGCTAACTTCAAACTGAGGCTCGGTGGGAAAAAAATGACTTGGATGCTCAAGGATTCCTATTAAAACAAGAATTTTCCCCAAACTGTAGTCTGTCTTCCATTCTGTATAGCAATATGCTTCCGTGTCACTTTGTGAAATAGAAAACAGACTTTCCCATTTGAAAACTGCACAAAAATATTTAAAATAAATGGCAATTCAATGTAAGGAAATCAAAAGCATACGTACTTATGTTGTGACTAATAAGTTATTGTAAAGAAAAAGGACTTAGAAAAGTGCCGGTAATTTTTGTAACGGGAGGGTCAGCAGCAGGAGGAGAGGCTGACGTCACAAAAAGCTGTGCTGGCATTGGTCAGACTGTAAAGACAGAGTAAGCTCAGATTGGCTGGTTGGTGTGCGCACGCTGGTATTGGACAGGATAGCGGAGACGTAGAAAGCTCCGATTGGAAGAGTTAGAGTGTGTCGCGCTGACATTGGTCAGGTGTTTAGGAAGCAAAGGAGTTTGATTGGTGAATTATAGTGGATTGCATTGACAAGGATTTGGATCGAGTAAAGTAACAAAAATTTATTTTGAACAACCAAAACAGGAGAAATTGACTGTTTGGCAAAACTAAAAGATTCTTTAAACTTTAAAAAGGACAAACCAGTAATAACGAGAGAAGAGTTTCTATCCCTCAACCAAAAGACACCAGCGTCTTATATGATGTTATAATATGGTTATCACACATGTATTTGGCTAGAAAATTGGGTAGGATATACGAAGAATGATGGTGTGCTAGCTTTTCCAGAGCATGGTTCTTTTAATTTGGCAGTATTGTGTAATTTGAGAGAAAAGATGATGGCATTAGACCAAGACCTAGACCTACACAGTTTGGAAGCATTAGTAGAATGGGAAGATGAAATGTATGAAAGAGAAAGACATAGAGGTGGTAGAATTCATAGATTTATAAGTTTGGAAGATTTCATGATGAAAGACATGAAGACAGAATGAAGAGATGGAGAAATGGAGAGATAACTGAAGGATTGTATCCAGTTTTAATGGTAGGAGAGACTGCAGGAAGCAAAATGTAAGGAGAAAAGGAGACATTTAGAGCAATTTGGTTATGGATATAGCCCGAATGAATCTGATGATGAGCTGCTGGATGATATATTAGTTAAACGACCACCACCTTATCGGGAGAATTCAGCAATGGTGACACCAAATGCACAGTCAATGGAAACACCAATGACACCTCAAATGACACCAGTTCCAACTGTAAGCGATGTAGAGCAGGAAGGAGAAGCAGAATTTGCCATACAAACCAAAGAATTAATTGAAAAATTGAATCAGATGAATATGAAAATAGACGCAATAACTGTGCCAGTAACTATAGGTCCAGCAATACCTGTATTCGAAAATAGACTTATCCATGAACCTTCCTTGACTGTCCCATTAAATTCTGCTATAACATCAGCTAGTAGTAGAATTAACGCCGTAAGTGTCCAAAGTGAACAGCCCACTACAGTTACTATACCAAAGGGGATGATGGACGGAGCGCTTGAGCTAATCAAACACTCACCCCCAGTCAACTGATCTGGGTTTAATCCAACATCATTCTTTAGCTCACTCCACCACCCCAGTTCAGACATGGCCATATGCAAATCAGTCTGACCCTGTGCCTCATGGGAACAGTCCAGCCCGAACTGCCAAGCCATGTTTTCCCTGGACCGGAAACAAGCATCCTGGGACCGGTTTCTGGCTATTCAGCCGTCATCAGCCAGGCTAGCTTGAATCCAGTGGCAAAGTGAGCAAGGGACCCACGTCTGGGCATACCCTGCCAAGCTGTAGGCGAACAAAGCGAGTACCAAGGGGATGATGGACGGATCGCACAGGCTAATCAAACACTCACCCCCAGTCAACTGATCTGGGTTTAATCCATCATCATTCTTTAGCTCACTCCACCACCCCAGTTCAGACATGGCCATATGCAAATCAGTCTGACCCTGTGCCTCATGGGAACAGTCCAGCCCGAACTGCCAAGCCATGTCTTCCTGGACCGGAAGCAAGTATCCTGGGACCGGTTTCTGGCTATTCAGCCGTCATCAGCCAGGCTAGCTTGAATCCAGTGGCAAAGTGAGCAAGGGACCCACGTAGGGGCATACCCTGCCTGGACTGTTCCCATGAGGCACAGGGTCAGACTGATTTGCATATGGCCATGTCTGAACTGGGGTGGTGGAGTGAGCTAAAGAATGATGATGGATTAAACCCAGATCAGTTGACTGAGGGTGAGTGTTTGATTTGCTCTCTAACGCTCCGTCCATCATCCCCCCTTTGATATCGCTTTGTTCGCCCTAAGTTGGAAGGGTATGCCCAGACGTGGGTCCCTTGCTCACTTTGCCACTGGATTCAAGATAGCCTGGCTGATGAGGGTTATGAACCCAAAACCGATCCCAGGATGCTTGTTTCCGGTCCAGGGAAGACATGGCTTGGCAGTTCGGGCTGGACTGTTCCCATGAGGCACAGGGTCAGTCTGATTTGCATATGGCCATGTCTGAACTGGGGTGGTGGAGTGAGCTAAAGAATGATGATGGATTAAACCCAGATCAGTTGACTGGGGGTGAGTGTTTGATTTGCACTAACGCTCCGTCCATCATCCCCCCTTTGGTATCACTACAGTTACTAGGTCAACGCCTCCGACTAATCTAACAATAATTGAAACACCTAGGGAGATAATGCAGTTACAGCCCAAAAGAATAGAGTTGGAAGAGATCCCAAGAAGTGAAGTTTCAATAGGTCCAACTACTGAAGAATTAGATGATTGGGTGAAAGGGTTACAAAGGAGAAAAACACAGCCACAGCCTATAGATGTATGTAAGTTGAGAGTAGATCTGGAAGAAATGATCATTGGGACCATAAGTCCAGACAGGCTAAAGACTTATCAAGATGATGAATTGATGTATCTGTGTAAGAGTATTACTTGGAAAGCGAAAAATCTACATGAAAGGTTAATGGAAACTGCAGAGGAGTTGGGAATAGACATAGGAAGATCAAAGGTGTTGCAGAAGACATTTAGAGTGGATTTTACTGAAAAGGATATAGAAAATATGAATACGTCTGGTAGACGATTGCAGATAAAAGAGTTAATGGTTGTTTTGAGAAAATGGGGAGACGTGGAAAGATGGAAGGGTAGATGGATGAGGAAGAAAGAAGAATTGGCTGCTAAAGAAATACATTTACGTCCAGTAAGAGAAGTAGAAAATGTAGCTCTGGAATGTCCCATGAGAGAAGTTCCAGGAGGAGGTTATATGCATGTTCCGTGGTCTAGACAGGATATATTGTCTTTTACCAATGAGTTTCCCAGGTTGAGAGAAAAGCCAGTGGAATGGTACAAACAAGTTGAGAGGTTTGTGAAAGTCTCGAAAGTATTGTTAAAGGATTTAGATGGATTATTTGAAATTGTTGTCCCTGCAGATTTATGGACTGAATGTAAGATTACAGTTGATTGGCCAAAAGATGAATATCCTAGGGATACCAAAACAGGAGCACCTTCTGATGAGGTGATGAAAAAGTACCATCAGGTGATTACTTTCTTGAAAAGCGAAAATTTCCCTAAGAAAACTGATTGGGTAAAAATTGATAGAACAACCCAAGAGCCGAAAGAATCTGTGCATGCATATTATGAGAGGTTATTACAAGTTTTTAAGCAGTATAGTGGTTTTGAGAATATTGGAGACAAAGATATGGGTCATTTTGTGTATAGGTTTGTATATGGATTAAGACCTGAGATTAGTCAGATGATACAGCAACACGTTGTGTTGGCAGGCCAAAACGATTGATGGGATTTTGAGGTATGCAAAATACTGCAGCGATGACATTGAGTCTCGCCATCGCAAATTAAAAGAAAAGATGATGTGGGCGCAAGTAAAGGTAGCAGAGCAGCAAGAAACTCAGTTGAATTCTCAGTCTATAAACCAAATGGGAGGAGTTAGTCAGAATGCTCAAAGAGCCAGTGGAGGTAGAGGACAAATGAGCAGAGACGAGGCGAAAAAGAAATTTCCTTGTCATGGGTGCGGAAAGTATGGACACTGGAAGAATGAGAGTAGATCAGTGCAGAGGACTAATGGAGGAAATCAAATTTTAACCCCACAGGTGCAGAGTGAGGTAGGTGTGCAACAGACACCGAGGCAGCAGGTAGTTACTACCCAATATCAGGTCCTGCAACCACCGTTACCACATAATGTAAATGCTCAAAGATACAGTGCGGATACAGGGTTCCACGGAGGAGACCAGGTTGGTAAAAATACTAACACGAATGTGATTCCCCAATTTTGGATGCAATGTGATGGAAGTGATGTTGAGTCGAATCAATGACGGTGCCTGAGGGGGGAGGAACAGTGCGTGCGTGGCGCTACTCTAGAGGTAGATCAGTCAGGTCCATTTGTTGATGGAAAAGTGGAAGGTAATGATATCAGCTTTCTGGTGGACACTGGTGCTACCCGTTCTACTGTGAGAGCAGCAGAAATTCCAAACCTACCCCTCTCGGGAGAAACTATCCAGGTAGTAGGAGTTTCAAATAAACAGATAAATACTCCAGTTACTAAACCAATTGAAGTGCATATTGGCCCCTTTAAAGACATGCATCGGTTTGTAGTGTGTGACTCGAGTCCAGTGAATTTGTTAGGAAGAGATTTGTTGTGCAAGATGAATTGCACAATTTACTGCACACCGGATGGTATTGCATTTCAGACGCCTGATGAGGATGTCACTTTTAAAATGGTGCTAGCAAAGCAAGGAACAGAAGTGAATGAGTTATTTTTGCTTCTTACAGACAAAAGTGTGCCTGAAGAATTGATGAAGGTAGTGAATTCAGAGGTGTGGGATTTCACAGGACAGGAGATTGGGTTAATGAAGAAAGTGGATCCGATTAGAATTACAGTGAAAGATGGAGTTGACTATCCAAATACACCACAGTATAAAATGAAGCCAGAAGTAATAGCAGGAATAACTCCTGTAATTGATCAAATGATTGAACAAGGAATTTTAAAAGAAATAATGAGTAGTCCTTGTAATTCACTTATTATGGGATTGAAAAAGCCAAATGGAACCTATAGAATAGTGCAAGATTTGAGAAAGGTAAACAAAATTGTTGTGCCTTGTTGTCCAGTTGTGCCAAACCCAGCAGTGATTCTCTACCAAATCCCACATGATGCCGAGTGGTATACCATGATAGATTTGTGTCATGCATTCTTTTCAATTCCCCTGCATCCGGATAGCCAGCATTTATTTGCTTTCCGGTTTGGAGATCGTGTTTTGGCATGGTGCCGAGTTCCTCAAGGCTATACTGAGAGTACTTCAATTTTTAACCAGATATTGAAAAAGTGTCTGGAAGATTTGAGAATGTCTGAAGAGTCTGTTCTGGTTCAGTATATTGATGACCTACTGGTGGCATCAAACACTCGAGAAGCCTGTGTTGCAGACACAGTTGCTTTACTGAACCATTTGGCAGAAGGTGGACATAAAGTGTCCCCTGCAAAGTTACAATTCTGTCAGCGGGAAGTCCAATACTTAGGTCATAAGATTGAGAAGGGAGTCAGAAAAGTAACATCAGAGCGTATTCGAGTGATTAAGGACATGAAACCACCAACGACACAAAGAGAAGTGTGAATGTTTTTGGGAGTGGTTGGATATTGCAGACAGTGGATCAGTGGATTTTCACTGATGGCAAAACCTCTACAGAGGTTGACGAGGAATGATGTGAAAGACCCAGTTAGATTGGATGAAGAAAGTATGGATGCTTTTGTTAAACTGAAAGAACAGTCTGTGTCAGGCTCCCGGCATTGGGAATGCCTTATTATTCAAAGGATTTTGCATTGTATTGAAGTGAAAGAGATGGGTGTGCACTTGCAGTTTTAACTCAGAGGCATGGAATGGCAAGACGACCTGTGGCATATTTTTCTGCTACTCTAGATTCAGTAGCTGCCGCCTTACCTGGATGTTTGAAAGCAGTAGCTGCTACTTGTGTGAGTCTGGAACAGAGTGAAGGGATCATAATGGGTCATCCTGTGAGAGTGTATGTGCCACATTCAGTTGAGATCCTTTTAAGAAGAACACGGACTCAGCACCTCACCTATAGCCTGCTGACTAAGTATGAGAGAGGGATGCTGGGTGCAGAAAATGTGACAATATTGAGATGTACAAATGTGAATCCTTCTACTCTATTGCCAGATGTTTGGGATGAAGAAGTAAAGGATGAAGCTGAACATGATTGTTTGGATGTGACTGAATTTTGTACCAAGCCCCGTCCTGATATTAAAGATGTTCCTCTTGAGGAATCTGATTGTGTGATGTTTGTTGATGGTTCTTGTTTGCGAACTGGAACAGGTGTGTTGAGTTCTGCCTATGCCGTCTGTACTGTAGCGGCAATCCTGGAAGCATCCTGTTTAAAAGGGTAAAATCTGCACAAGTTGCTGAATTGATAGCTCTAATTCGAGCCTGTAAATTGGGAAAAAGTCAGAAAGTGACTATAATTACTGATAGCCAATATGGCTTTGGCATTGTGCATGATTTTGGGGAACTATGGATGCAGAGGGATTCCTGACCTCTTCGGTCCCCCATCAGGAATAGTCAATTTGTAAAGGAATTGCTGGAAGCATTACAATTGCCAAAACGAATTGCAGTGGTCAAATGTGCCTGCACATAAGTCAGGAGATGATTATGTGACTCAAGGCAACAGATTTGCTGATCAAGTAGCACAATATTGTGCAAAGAATCAGACTTCCATAAATCGGGGAAAAACAAAAGAACATACGGTTTGTCAACTTATGTTTACTAACACCATTGAAACATGAGATGAAGTGAGACAATTGCAGGAAGAGGCAGGTGATGAAGAGAGACCGGAATGGGAAAAGGCAGGATGTAGGAGACGAGAAGATGATGATGTATGGGTATACATTGATGGGAGACCAGTCATGCCAGATAGTTTACTTTCTCATATGGCAAGGATGTACCATGGAATGAAACATATTGGCCGAGATGCCATGGTCAGATCATTCAAACAAACGTGGTTTAATACCAAGTTCAGGACTATTGCAGAGAGTCTTTGTCAGAGATGCTTGACGTGCCAACAGCAAAACCCAGGAAGAAAGCACAATAGTTAGTCTGGGAACAATAGGGAGGGCAGGAGGGTCCTTTTGCCAGACTACAACTCGATTTTATCTAGTTGCCTCCATGTAACAAGCTCAAATATGTTAGTAATTGTGTGTTTGTTTTCCCGTTGGGTAGAAGCTTATCCCACAAGGAGGAATGATAGCTTGACGGTGGCAAAACTTTTGCTGAGGGAATACATTCCTAGATATGGTTTTCCAGTCACTATGGAAACAGATAGAGGAACACACTTTACTAGTGAAACAATCAAATTGATTTGTGAGGCATTGAGCATTCAGCCAAAACTTCATTGTGCTTATCGTCCAGAGGCTTCTGGAATAGTAGAGCAGATAAATGGCACAATCAAGAACAGGCTAGGGAAAGTGTGTAAATCCACAGCACTGAAATGGCCTGACGCTTTACCCCTAGTTTTGATGAGTCTCAGAAGCATTCCTGACAAAAAGACAGGATTGAGTCCATATGAGATCTTGATGGGAAGAGCAATGAGACAAGCATTTGTACCTGCCAACAAATTGATAAATATATCTGATGATCTCATCCTTGACTATTGCAAAGGATTGGCTGATGTAGTACGTTCTGTGTTTCATCAGGTTGGAGCAGACGCGACCACAACACAGAAGACTCAAGTGCATGATCTGAGCCCTGGTGAGTGGGTTCATGTGAAAAGGCATAGAAGAAAAACTTGCCTAGAGCCCGGCTGGGAAGGACCCTATCAGGTCATATTGGTGACGACTACAGCAGTAAAGTGTGCTGGCTTACCAAATTGGATCCATGTCAGCCACACTCAGCGAGTCCCAAATCCACTTGAACCACGAGTAGAGTGGCATCTGGAGATCTCAAGTCCGAGCTCTGAATCAGAGGCTGAAGTACAAGAAATTGGTGAGGCTAGAGCAATAGACTCTGAAACTGGTGAACATAAACCGAAGGACTCTGAAGAGCGGCTTGATGAGGAATTGCTTAGCACAAGTCAAGTAAAGTGGGTACCAGCTACTGGGACTGAAGAAACTGCTGTTGAACAAGAAGAAAGACAACTCCTCAATAGAGAGGGAACGGATAGAAAAGAAATAGGTGAAAGAAATACAGAAGAAGAAGAAAAAGAGGAAGAAGAAAGCAAACTCAAAGTAGGTGCAAAGAAACGAAGGTACGAATTGAACAAGGAAGAAGAAGAAGTACAATCACAAGCATTTGCAATGCAATAGGTCTCGCATTTGCGAGAGTTTGAGCTATTTTTATTGTAATGACATTGCCTTTTATTTATGTTTTGGTTTTTGAAACATAAACAAAAGCAATTGTTCACTTACAATGCCAATAGGTCAAACTCGCGTAAATGCGAGACCTATTGCATTGCAAATGCTTGTTGTTACCGAAAAGCCCTTTCCACAGCGCATACTGGCTCCTTTAACGTTACTCACAAAAACAAACAAGTACAGGTAAAGCACGATATGGCTTCGTGTTACCAAAAGCACAATGCTCCGGCACTGGAATTTTAATCAACATAGTGGCAGAACTTAAAACCCAATGGCAGGAGTCAGGAGGCCTCACAAGGAACATATTAACCTGTAATAATGTGCTAGAATCTGTTGGAGGAATATGGTTAAAGACCAGTGTGCACACTGATGAGAGGCATGTGGAGTCCAGGACACAGTGTCTCCTATGAATGAGCAGTGCGGACCCTGAGTAACAGTCTCTTAATCATGCAGTTTTGCCATCCGCACTAGTCCTTTTATCATCAGCACTATTCTTATTGTTGTCATCGGCACTAGTCTTGTTGTCATTGGCACTAGTCTTGTTGTCATTGGCACTAGTATCATCAGCGCTATTTTCGTTGTTGTCATTAGTGTTGTCATCAGCACTAGTCTCATTGTTGTCATCAGCGCTATTCTCACTGTTCTTCTTAGCACTAGTCCCACTGTTATCATCAGAGCTATAGTAATTGTTATCATCAGTGCTATTCTCATTGTTGTCATGAGCACTAGTCCCATTGTTATCATCAGAGCTATTTTCATTGTTATCATCACCACTAGTCCCGTGGTTATCAGGGCTATTCTCATTGTTGTCATGGGCACTAGTCCCATGGTTATCAGTGCTATTCTCATTGCTGTCATGAGCAATAGTCCCATTGTTATCACTCAGTGCTATTCTCATTGAGTTGGCATCGGCACTAGTCCCATTGTTATCATCAGTGCTATTCTCATTGTTGGCATCGGCACTAGTCCCATTGTTATCATCAGTGCTATTCTCATTGTTGGCATCGGCACTAGTCCCATTGTTATCATCAGTGCTATTCTCTTTGTTGGCATCGGCACTAGTCTCATTGTTATCATCAGTGCTATTCTCATTGCTGGCATCGGCACTAGTTCCATTGTTATCATCAGTGCTATTCTCATTGTTACGCAGATCGGCACTAGTCCCAATGTTATCATCAGTGCTATTCTCAATGTTGGCATCGGCACTCAGTCCCATTGTTATCATCAGTGCTATTCTCATTGTTGTCAGGAGCACTAGTCCCATTGGTATCATCAGCGCTATTCTCATTGTTGTCATGGGCACTAGTCCCATGGTTATCAGTGCTATTGTCATTGTTGTCATGGGCACCAGTCCCATTGTTATCGTCAGTGCTATTCTTATTCTTGGCATAGGCACTAGTCCCATTGTTAATCACTGTAGTGCTATTCTCATTGTTGGCATCGGCACTAGTCCCATTGTTATCATCAGTGCTATTCTCATTGTTGTCATCAGCACTAGTTCCATTGTTATCATCAGTGCTATTCTCTCATTGGCACCAGTCCCATTGTTATCATCAGTGCTATTCTCATTGTTGGCATCGGCACTAGTCCCATTGTTATCATCAGTGCTATTCTCATTGTTGTCAGTGAGCACTAGTCCCATTGGTATCATCAGCGCTATTCTCATTGTTGTCATGGGTACTAGTCCCACGGTTATCAGTGCTAT
Source organism: Calotriton arnoldi (assembly GCA_963921515.1). NCBI lineage: Eukaryota > Metazoa > Chordata > Amphibia > Caudata > Salamandridae > Calotriton > Calotriton arnoldi. Next base: position 9,195 of record CAWUFW010023822.1, on the reverse strand, counting down.
TCTCATTGTTGGCATCGGCACCTAGTCCCATTGCTACTCACCAGTGCTATTCTCATTGTTGGCATTGGCACTAGTCCCATTGTTATCAGTGCTATTCTCATTGTTGGCATTGGCACTCAGTTCCATTGTTATCATCACATGCTATTCTCATTGTTTGCATCGGCACTAGTCCCCATTGTTATCATCAGTGCTATTCTCATTGTTGGCATCGGCACTCTAGTCCCATTGGTATCATCAGCGCTATTCTCATTGTTGTCATGGGCACCAGTCCCATTGGTATCATCAGCTCTATTCTCATTGTTGTCATGGGCACTAGTCCCATGGTTATCAGTGCTTTCTCATTGTTGGCATGGGCACCAGTCCCATTGGTATCATCGTGCTATCTCATTGCTGGCATGGGCACCAGTCCCATTGTTATCATCAGTGCTATTCTCATTGTTGCCACGAGCACTCAGTCCCATTGTTATCATCAGTGCTATTCTCATTGTTGTCATGGGCACCAGTCCCATGGTTATCAGTGCTATTCTCATTGCTTGTCATGGGCACTAGTCCCATTGTTATCATCAGTGCTATTCTCATTAAGTTGTCATGGGCACTAGTCCCATGGTTATCAGTGCTATTCTCATTGTTGGCATGGGCACTCAGTCCCATTGTTATCATCAGTGCTATTCTCATTGTTGTCATGCGGCACCAGTCCCATTGTTATCATCAGTGCTATTCTCATTGTTGGCATCGGCACCAGTCCCATTGTTATCACTCAGTGCTATTCCCATTGTCTGTCATGTGAGCACCAGTCCCATTGGTATCATCAGTGCTATTCTCATTGTTGTCATGGGCACCAGTCCGATGGTTATCATCAGTGCTATTCTCATTGTTGTCACGGGCACTAGTCCCATTGCTATCATCAGTGCTATTCTCATTGTTGGCATCGGCACCAGTCCCATTGTTATCATCAGTGCTATTCTCATTGTTTGCAACTGCAGGCACTGGTCCCATTGGTATCATCAGTGCTATTCTCATTGTTGTCATGGGCACTCAGTCCCATTGGTATCATCAGCGTATTCTCATTGTTAGTCATGGGCACTCAGTCCCATGGTTATCAGTGCTATTCTCATTGTTGGCATCGGCACTAGTCCCATTGGTATCATCAGCGCCATTCTCATTAGTTGTCATGCGGCACTAGTCCCATTGGTATCACCAGTGCTATTCTCATTGTTGGCATTGGCACCAGTCCCATTGGTATCATCAGTGCTATTCTCATTGTTGGCATCGCACCAGTCCCATTGGTATCATCAGTCTATTCTCATTGTTGTCATGTGGCACTAGTCCAATGGTTATCAGTGCTATTCTCATTGTTGGCATCGGCACCAGTTCCATTGTTAATCATCAGTGCTATTCTCATTGTTTGCATAGCGCACTAGTCCCATTGGTATCATCAGTGCTATTCTCATTGTTGTCATGGGCACTAGTCCCATTGGTATCATCAGCGCTAGTTCTCATTGTTGTCGTGGGCCCTAGTCCCATGTTTATCAATGCTATTCTCATTGTTGGCATCGGCACTAGTCCCATTGGATATCATCAGTGCTATTCTCATTGTTGGCGATCGGCACTAGTCCCATTGGTATCACTCAGCGCTATTCTCATTGTTGTCATGGGCACTAGTCCCATTGGTATCATCAGTGCTATTCTCATTGCTGGTCATCGGCACTAGTCTCTTTGGTATCACCAGTGCTATTCTCATTGTTGGCATCGCACTAGTCCCATTGGTATCATCAGCTATTCTCATTGCTGTCATGGGCACTAGTCCAATGGTTATCAGTGCTATTCTCATTGTTGGCATCGGCACTCAGTCCCATTGTTATCATCAGTGCTATTCTCATTGTTGGCATCAGCACTAGTCTCATTTTTATCATCAGTGCTATTCTCATTGTTGTCATGCGCACTAGTCCCATGGTTGTCAGTGCTATTCTCATTGCGGTCATGAGCAATAGTCCCATTGTTATCATCAGTGTTATTTTCATTGCTGGCATCGGCACTCAGTCCCATTGTTATCATCAGTGCTATTCTCATTGTTGGCATCGGCACTATTCCCATTGTTATCATCAGTGCTATTCTCATTGTTGGCATCGGCACCAGTCCCATTGTTATCATCAGTGCTATTCTTATTGTTGGCATCGGCACTAGTCCCATTGTTATCATCAGTGCTATTCTCATTGTTGGCATCGGCACCAGTCCCATTGTTATCATCAGTGCTATTCTCATTGTTGGCATTGGCACCAGTCCCATTGGTATCATCAGTGCTGTTCTCATTGTTGTCATGGGCACTAGTCCCATGGTTAATCAGTGCTATTTCACTGCTGCATCGGCACTGGTCCCATTGTTATCATCAGTGCTATTCTCATTGGCATCAGCACTAGTCCCATTGTTATCATCAGTGCTATTCTCATTGGTGTCAGAGCACTAGTCCCATTGGTATCATCAGCGCTATTCTCATTGTTGTCATGGGCACTAGTCCCATGGTTATCAGTGCTATTCTCATTGTTGGCATCGCACCAGTCCCATTGGTATCATCAGTGCTATTCTCATTGTTGGCATCGGCACCAGTCCCATTGTTATCATCAGTGCTATTCTCATTGTTGGCATCAGCACCAGTCCCATTGTTATCATCAGTGCTATTCTCATTGCTGGCATCGGCACTTAGTTCCATTGTTATCATCAGTGCTATTCTCATTGTTTGCATCGGCACCAGTCCCATTGGTATCATCAGCAGCTATTCTCATTGTTGTCATGGGCACTAGTCCCATTGGTATCATCAGCGCTATTCTCATTGTTGTCATGGGCACTAGTCCCATGGTTATCAGTGCTATTCTCATTGTTGGCATCGGGCACTCAGTCCCATTGGTATCATCAGTGCTATTCTCATTGTTGGCATCGGCACCAGTCCCATTGGTATCATCAGCGCTATTCTCTGCATTGTTGTCATGGGCACTAGTCCCATTGGTATCATCAGTGCTATTCTCATTGTTGTCATGGGCACTCAGTCCCATTGGTATCATCAGTGCATATTCTCATTGTTGGCATCGGCACTAGTCCCATTGGTAGTCATCAACTGCTATTCTCATTGTTGTCATGGGCATCTAATCCAATGGTTATCTAAAAGCTATTCTCATTGTTGGCATCGGCACTAGTTCCATTGTTATCATCAGTGCTATTCTCATTGTTTGCATCGGCACTAGTCCCATTGGTATCATCAGTGCTATTCTCATTGTTGTCATGGGCACTAGACCCATTGGTATCATCAGTGCAATTCTCATTGTTGTCATGGGCACTAGTCCATGGTTATCAATGCTATTCTCATTGTCGGCATCGGCACTAGTCCCATTGGTATCATCAGTGCTATTCTCATTGTTGGCATCGACACTAGTCCCATTGGTATCATCAGCGCTACTCTCATTGTTGTCATGGGCACTAGTCCCATTGGTATCATCAGTGCTATTCTCATTGTTGGCATCAGCACTAGTCCCATTGGTATCATCAGTGCTATTCTCATTGTTGGCATCGGCACTAGTCCCATTGGTATCATCAGCTATTCTCATTGTTGTCATGGGCACTAGTCCAATGGTCTATCAGTGCTATTCTCATTGTTGGCATCGGCACTAGTCCCATTGTTATCATCAGTGCTATTCTCATTGTTGGCATCGGCATCAGTCCCATTTTTATCATCAGTGCTATTCTCATTGTTGGCATCGGCACTAGTCCCATTGTTATCATCAGTGCTATTCTCATTGTTGGCATCGGCACTAGTCCCATTGTTATCATCAGTGCTATTCTCATTGTTGGCATGCGGCACTAGTCCCATTGTTATCACTCAGTGCTATCCTCATTGTTGTCAGGGCACTAGTCCCATCGGTATCATCAGCGCTATTCTCATTGTTGTCATGGGCACTAGTCCCATGGTTATCAGTGCTATTCTCATTGCTGGCATCGGCACTAGTCCCATTGTTATCATCAGTGCTATTCTCATTGTTGGCATCGGCACTAGTCCCATTGTTATCATCAGTGCTATTCTCATTGTTGGCATCGGCACTAGTCCCATTGTTATCATCAGTGCTATTCTCATTGTTGTCAGCGAGCACTAGTCCCATTGGTATCATCAGCGCTATTCTCACTGTTGTCATGCGGCACTAGTCCCATAGTTACTGGTCAGACTATTCTCATTGTTGGCATGGGCACTAGTCCCATTGTTATCATCAGTGCTATTCTCATTGCTGGCATCAGCATCTCAGTCCCATTGTTATCAGTGCTATTCTCATTGTTGGCATCGGCACTAGTCCCATTGGTATAATCAGTGCTATTCTCATTGTTGGCATCGGCACTAGTCCCATTGGTATCATCAGCGCTATTCTCATTGCTGTCGCGGGCACTAGTCCCATGGTTATCAGTGCTATTCTCATTGTTGGCATCGGCACTAGTCCCATTGGTATCATCAGTGCTATTCTCATTGTTGGCATCGGCACTATTCCCATTGTTATCATCAGTGCTATTCTCATTGCTGGCATCGGCACTAGTCCCATTGTTATCATCAGTGCTATTCTCATTGTTGGCATCGGCACTAGTCCCATTGTTATCATCAGTGCTATTCTCATATGCTGTCAGGAGCACCAGTTCCATTGGTATCATCAGCGCTATTCTCATTGCTGTCATGGGCACTAGTCCCATGGTTATCAGTGCCATTCTCATTGCTGTCATGGGCACCAGTCCCATTGTTATCATCAGTGCTATTCTCATTGTTGGCATCATAACTAGTCCCATTGTTATCAGTGCTATTCTCATTGTTGGCATCGGCACTAGTCCCATTGTTATCATCAGTGCTATAGTCATTGTTTGCATCGGCACTAATCCCATTGTTATCAGTGCTGTTCTCATTGCTGGCATCGGCATTAGTCCCATTGGTATCATCAGTGCTATTCTCATTGTTGTCATGGGCACTAGTCCCATTGGTATCATCAGCGCTATTCTCATTGTTGTCATGGGCATTAGTCCCATGGTTATCAGTGCTATTCTCATTGTTGGCTTCATCACTAGTCCCATTGGTATCATCAGTGCTATTCTCATTAGTTGGCATCGGCACCAGTCCCATTGGTATCATCAGCGCTTATTCTCATTGTTGTCATGGGCACTAGTCCCATTGGTATCATCAGTGCTATTCTGATTGCTGGCATCGGCACTAGTCCCACTGTTACCAGTGCTATTCTCATTGTTGTGCATCGTGCACTAGTCCCATTGTTATCATCAGTGCTATTCTCATTGTAGGCATCGGCACTAGTCCTCATTGTTATCAGTGCTATTCTCATTGTTGTCAGGAGCACTAGTCCCATTGTTATCATCAGTGCTATTCTCATTGTTGGCATCGGCACTAGTCTCATTGTTATCATCAGTGCTATTTCATTGTTGTCATGGGCACTAGTCCCATTGTTATCATCAGTGTGCTATTCTCATTGCTGGCATCAGCACCAGTCCCATTGGTATCATCAGCGCTATTCTCATTGTTGGCATCGGGTACCTAGTCCCATTGGTATCATCAGCGCATTCTCATTGTTGCACGGCACTAGTCCCATGGTATCATCAGTGCTATTCTCATTGTTGGCATCGGGGGCATCAGTCCTCATTGGGATCATCGGCAGTGCTATTCTCATTGTTGGCATCGGCACTAGTCCCATTGGGACTATCAGTGCTATTCTCATTGTTAGCATCCGCACTGTTCCTCAGTGAAAATCTAAGAAAGTTTCAAAAGAGCAACCTGTGCTGACAGGCACTTTCAAACTTAGCAGTCCGCTCAGGAAGCACATCAAGAGCAGAGCCTCCACCGCTGCAAGTAGCTGAACTGAATGCCCAAAGGAACATTTTATGCATGCTGGTGTACATTACTTATCTGGAGTTCGACACCAAACCTGTTACACTGTAATCAAAACATTCCTCCGCACATCCACGCCAAAGACATTGTCACGCAGAAAACACGGGAGTTCTGCTCACAGAAGTCCGAGGAGCGGTCAGCTGCAAAGATGGGGCAGACGGTACTGTACCGTGAACATAGTGAACATAAGTGCAATGCATAATACTTCAATACTTCAACACTTTTAAAAGCAGCTGAAACTTATTTCCAGATACTATCTGGAAACAAGGCAGCGTGTGTAAAAGCAGCATGCGGCTGAAACTGCCTCCCTTGAAACGAAAACTAGACAAGCGGTAGTGAAAGCGATCGCGAAAAGCGAACGCTTATTGTTAAAAGAAAGAAAACATCAAGGAAAGTGGTGACATGCGTGCGCGCGCTGCACAGCTAAGCATGTGATTTCAACTATCACGCCCGTGTCTGGGCACGATAACTGAAACCACATGGCCTATTGGTGTCTGGCTCCGTCGCACCAAGCGCGCAACCGACACCTAAAAGGGCATGGAGGAGGAGCATTGCCCTCCCATGGTCTGGCTGGTGTTCTGCTACGCACGCACCAAGCCGCATAACAGACGCCACCACAGGCCATGGGCGGAGCAATGCGCCCGCTTCGGCCAACTGCGTGCAGTCTTTTATACAAAGACGCACGGTAAAGGGCTAATGGGGAGCGCAAAGGAATCGCACTCGCGCACGAGCGTGTGAGATTCCTCAGGCTCGGCAGCTGGAATCCCCTCGTTTTTCACCTGATGAGTTCCCCGCTGCTGCGCGAGCACTCCAAGGGCGAGTGCACCAGAGCGCGAGACCCAAAAAGGGCAAAAGACAGATGACCATTGGCTGCAGTGGAGTTGGAAGATCACGACAATACAGGGTGGTGAAGGAAGACCCGGGAGCAGGCCAGAACAGACAAAGGAAGTTTCAGGTGACATAGAACAAGGAGAGAGAGTTGATGACGAATCAGTGCTGTGGATCCAAAGAGAGTGAGGAAAAACCAAACAAAAGGTTCAAAAGCTACCAGACTGGATTTACATAGTGTTGGAAGAAATTGAAGAAAAAGATTTAAACAAAGAAAGAAACAGCACTCGACAACCTCAGCAATAAGAAAAGAGAGTACGAAATCCACCTTAAGAGACTGTAAACAAATTAATAGGAGTCACGTTAACAATCGAAGAAAAATTTTCTGGAATGACGTCCTGGAAATTTGGATTAGTTCAAATAAAAGAAGTGGCAAAGAAGAAAGCTTTTAAAGTGTGGACTTCACACTACATTTTTATTTCTTTATTTTTTCAGTAGAATATATTTGAGATGTAGATTTCTCTAGAAAATCCATTTAGAATTTTATATGATTTCGATATTACTATGCCAGATGTTAACGCAAACAAGACTCCAGATGTAGTTTTATGCGTAGGTGTTGTGCAAAGCTTGTTTCTGTCTCATTTTGTACACTGATAGTATTCCTGGATAATACTAACAATTTAATACCTGTACATCTGATTTCAAAGAACATACACCCTGGTCCCTAACATACTCTGGACAGGTCCAAGGGCAGACACTGACATTAAGCAAATTCTCTATTACTCACTTAAAACCAAATAGATGCTAGTAGTTTGCATCATGATAGATCAGTTACTATACTTTTTCCTTGAATGTTTTCACTAACACCACTTTACTTAATATGTGGAAACAATGATGTGGAGTGACTTGTTATGTGTGTATACAAAGTTACCATTTGTCTGTTTCAGAATGTGTGACCCACCATCACCTTCCTTTGACTTTTGGTGTGACCTGTAGTGTCTTATCGAGTTTGTTGGGACAGAACAGGTAAACCAGATTATTATTAATCCAATGTAGTATACAATCTTTTCTGCAAGTCCCTGTAATACCTGAGTTGAATAAGATAGCACACGCAAACATGTCATGGGAGATTTTTTTCCTGACAACAAAGCTCTGTAGATATAGAGTTAACGCTTAATAAAAATAAATAATCTAACATGTGAATTCGAAAAGGAAGAGAAAATCTTTTTGGAGATGGTGGAAGAAAGAAGGGATAAGCTTCAGAGAAAAGCTGCTGAGGTGTGAAACTGGAAACACCACCTTGGGCTTTCGGAGAAGGCAATCTTGCGACACAGTGCGAGACTTGCATGGCGTAATGTGCTCTGGATCGGCTCAGTGAGAAGGGAAAACATACGGCTTACGTAGGGAAAAGATTAACCACAGTCAATTACTTCATCGTGTTCTAGTGAATGTGAAGATACCCCATAAAATTATTGGGGGCTGGGGATTAAAGGGAGGAACCGACTCCTGTTCTGCTGCCGGGCATGAGGAAAACAGAGTTCTGTGGAGGGTGCCTATTATCGGCCAAGCCAGATCACTGGTATGGAACTTTGTTGTCTCGGGATTGTCTTTTCCAAAAGCTCCCACCATGTGAAGACAAAAAGTAACAAATGGGACGTCATGAAGTGAAGCAAGGACTAAAACGTGTAAAAAGAGAAAAGTTTTTCAGAAATTGTGAGAGCGAGTATATTTGGGAGCAGATGATACCTGGATGCTGGGGCCAAGCACTGAACGCATACAGGAACTCGACAATTGCGTCTGTCCAGTGGTTGATCGCTTATCAACGGATACTGCTGGAGGATTCTTGATGATTGGACACTGAAATGATTGCCAATGAGATCTATGTAGTTATGCAAAAATCGTGCTCTGCTATCTCTGATATATTGTTGGCAAAAAGAGGGTGGAGTCTGTGGAATGCTGAAAGTTCACCATTGTTGCACTTACATTCCAGGATAAAAGTAGCGTAATCTCGAAGGCCATCATTACAATATCACTGATTTGCGTACAGAAGCAACCCAACCAGAGGTTGGGGAAAGTGTCTGGGAGAGACTCAGTAAGAGTTTCTCTACTATAAGCAATTGCTCTTCTTAGTAGGTAGTTCCTTAGTAGGAAAAATAATAGTACCACTAGTTTCGGTAGTCAGGATATGATACTCAAGGATACCAAATGACCTATGTTTGTGTGAAGAAAAGTTGCAAAGAAAAGAGAAAGAAAGGAAATTAAGTAAGGCGAACGTGAAGAAAGGGAAGAGAGATAGATGAGATAGAATTGAATGGTTTTTTTAAAGAAAACAATTACGTGAAAATGTAAAGGAGCAAGGGCCAAAAGACAAAATAATACAGCTATATAACTTCTGGTAAACAGTAATGGTTAGGGATTTTATGATGGTAAACCACTTCAAAGGGGGATTGATG
>CAWUFW010023821.1:0-69195 GCA_963921515.1 Calotriton arnoldi | reverse complement strand
ATTGATAAGGCCTGCCTTAGGAGTGACTTATAGGTTTATATGTGTGTATGTATTTAGTGATATAGGTAACCTATATCACAGTAAGGGGTGCATGCACCACCTTACCCAGGCTGCAGTAGCAGACCTGTGGTGTCAGTTTGGATGGCTTTCCAGGGGTGGCATAATACATGCTGCAGCCCCTGGTAGGCCTCTGAGGTACCTATGCCCTTGATACATAGTATACCGTATACTAGGGACTTATAAGGGCACTCCAGATTCCAATCAGTGATGTGCCTAAGGCACATGGAAACCATTTTAGAGAGGAAGCAGCTAGGCTGGGGTTCTGATTAGCAGGGCCCCAGCCAGACTAATGTCGGAAAACAGTGAAGCATCAGCAAAAAGTGGGGGTACCCATGTGAAGCAGATCCTACTCTCCTACACAACCCCCCCCAAACGTAGGGACATTAAACTAACCTTGCCCAGTTAAGTCTTCATGTTCTAAGTGGAAGTACCTAGAGAGTCCATCTGCATTGGCATGGTTACTCCCAGGTCTATGTTCCACTGTAAAGTCCATCCCCTGTAGGGAAATGGACCACCTAAGCAGTTTGGGGTTTTCACCCTTCATTTGTTTTAGCCATAAGAGGGGCTTATGGTCTGTCTGAACCAGGAAGTGTGTACCAAACAAGTATGGCCTCAACTTCTTCAGAGCCCAGACCAAAGCAAAGGCCTCCTCTCTATGGCTGACCAACGTTTCTCTCTAGGGGTCAGCCTTCTGCTAATGAAAGCTACTGGCTGATCCTGACCTTCTTCATTCAATTGTGACAGTACAGCCCCTACCCCCAATTCAGATGCATCAGTTTGAACAATGAACTTCTTGGAGTAATCAGGACTCTGTAGAATGGGAGCAGTGCACATGGCCTGCTTCAGGTCATCAAATGCCTTTTGACAGCTAACTGTCCACTGAACCTTTTGGGCATTTTCTTAGAAGTTAAGTCATTCAGGGGTGTCACTATTGATCCATACCCCTTGACAAATCTCCTATAGTACCCAGTCAGGCCTAAGAAGGCTCTCACCTGAGTCTGGGTAGTGGGAGCAGTCCAGTCCATGATAGTCTGGATCTTGCTCTGCAAAGGTTGAACCTGGCCTCCACCCACAAGGTGGCCCAGGTACACAACCTGACTCTGCCCTATCTGGCACTTAGTGGCCTTGATAGTCAGGCCTGCCTTTTGCAGGGCCTGTAAAACATTCCTTAGGTGGACCAGGTGATCCTCCCAGGTGGAGCTAAAGACAGCAATATCATCTAGATAAGCTGCACTATAGGCTTCCAGACCTGTGAGAACTGTATTCACCAACCTCTGGAAAGTGGCAGGTGCATTCTTCAGACCAAAGGGCATCACCACAAACTGATAATGCCCACTAGGGTTTGAGAATGCTGTTTTGGGCTTTGCAGTATCAGCTAGTCTGATCTGCCAGTAGCCAGCTGTCAAGTCAAATGTGCTGAGATATTTGGCAGAGGCCAAAGTATCTATGAGCTCATCTGCCCTTGGTATTGGATGGGCATCAGTCCTAGTGACTGCATTGAGACCCCTGTAGTCCACACAAAACCTCATCTCTCTTTTTCCACCACTGGTGTGAGGTTTTGGCACAAAGACCATTGGACTAGCCCAAGGGCTATCTGAGGGTTCAATAACTCCCAACTCCAACATTTTCTGGACTTCAGTCCTGATACAGTCCCTGACATGGTCAGGTTGCCTATAAATCTTATTTTTAATAGGCAGACTGTCCCCAGTGTCCACTTCATGAGTGCACCAGGTGGTCTGACTGGGTGTCAGTGAAAACATGTGTCTAAACTGATTGAGAACCTGTCTACAATCAGTTTGTTGCTGGGTAGTGAGGCTGCCTGCCAAGGCTACACCATCTACTGACCCATCGTCAGGGTTCTGTGAGAGCAGGTCAGGGAGTGGGTCACTCTCTTCCTCCTGCCCTTCATCAGTAGCCATGAGCAAGCCCATGTCTGCCCTGTCCACATATGGTTTTAACCTGTTGACATGGAGAACCCTGTGGGGACTCCTGGGTGTTCCTAGGTCTACTAAGTAGGTAACCTCACCCTTCTGCTCAACAATAGTGTGGGGTCCACTCCATTTGTCTTGGAGAGCTGCTGGGGCCACTGGCTCCAACACCCACACCTTCTGTCCTGGCTGGTAAACAGTCAGAACAGCCTTTGGTCATGCCAGGCCTTTTGAAGTTCCTGGCTAGCCTCAAGGTTTTTGGTTGCCTTTTCATGTACTCAGCCATCCGGGAGCGGAGACCAAGTACATAGTCCACTATGTCTTGCTTTGGGGGCTTGAGAGGTAACTCCCATCCTTCCTTCACCAAGCACAGTGGACTCCTCACAGGGTGGCCAAACAGAAGTTCAAAAGGGCTGTAACCAACCCCTTCTGAGGCACCTCCCTATATGCAAATAAAAGGCAGGGCAAGAGTATGTCCCATCTTCGCCTAAGCTTTTCTGGGAGCCCTTTAATCATGCCCTTCAAGGTTTTGTTGAATCTCTCGACTAAACCATTGCATTGTGGGTGATAGGGTGTTGTGAACTTATAAGTCACTCCACACTCCTTCCACATTGCTTTTAAGTACCCAGACATGAAGTTAGCACCCTGTCTGATACTACCTCCTTAGGAAAGCCCACTCTTGAGAAAATTCCCAGGAGGGCCCTTGCCACCACAGGTGCTGTAGTGGTCCTGAGGGAATAGCTTCTGGGTACCTGGTGGCATGATCCACTACCACCAGGATAAACCTGTGCCCAGATGCTGTTTGGGGATCCATGGGACCAACAATGTCAATCCCTACCCTTTCAAAGGGCACCCCCACCACAGGTAGTGATATCAGGGGGCCTTTGTAGTGCCACCTGCCTTGCCACTGGCCTGGCAGGTTACACAGGAGCGACAAAACTCCTTTGTGTCTTCAGACATGTGGGGCCAGTGAAAGTGAGGGACAATTCTGTCCCAAGTCTTGTTCTGGCCCAGGTGACCTGCCAAGGGAATATCATGGGCTAGGGTCAATAGGAAGCCCCTGAACTTCAGAGGTATAACCAACCTCCTGGTAGCACCAGGCTTGGGGTCTCTACTCTCTGAGTACAGGAGTCCATCATCCCAATACACTGTATGGGGACCACTAGCTTTCCCAGCAGCCTCAGCAGCAGCTTGCTAACTGAGGGGTTCAAGGGAGGGGCAGCTCTGCTGCTCCTGGCTCAGATCTGCCCTAGAAGGTCCCCCTGTCCCCAAGAACTCAACCTGGTCAGGTTCAAGTTCCTCTGGGACAGTTCCTTCTTCAGGACTGAGATCATCCCCCTCAAGGGACTGATCTTCTTCCTGAGCCAAGGGGAAGGCACTGCCTTAACCCTACTACTCCTCCTCTTGGAAGGCACTTGGTCCATTCTTCCAGAATCCAAGGCCTGTTCAGTGCTAGACATTTTGGCTTGTGACCTGGTCACAGCAAACACATCTGCAGGGATCCCCAGCATTTCTGCATGGGTCCTGAGCTCCACTTCTGCCCAAGCAGAAGTCTCTAAGTCATTGCCAAGCAAGCATTCGACTGGTAGGTTTGCACTCACCACAACCTTCTTAAGGCCAGTTACCCCTCCCCAGGAGAAGTTAACAACTACCAGAGTATGGTCTGTTCTGACATTGCTAGCATTGGTCACTTGGTACATCTCACCAAGTATAACTTGCCCAGGATTCACAAGGTCTTGTGTCACCATTGTGACACTTGCCCCTGTGTCTCTATATGCCAAAGCCTCATGTCCATTGATTAAAGGCTGTTGTCTGTACTTGCCCAGATTACTGGGACTCATAGAGGAGGGCACATCCATGCCTCCATCACAGACTAACACAGCCTGAGTTAGTTCTCTGACTAGAGCCCAACTCAGTACCCAGGGTGAACCCTACTAAACCCTTGGCTGGAGCACTCCCACCAACTGTAACTGTACTAGGGGGAACAGGTGCCTTAGGGGCATTGGTGGGGGCTGGACTTGAGTCTTTGGACTTGGTGCAATCACTGGTCCAGTGGGTCTTTTGCTTACAGACCTTGCACCATGGTTTTCTTTGGCCTTTGCCTTTTGTAGACTGTGAATCCCCACCTGAAGAAGATTTTTGGGGGCCTGATGAAGACTTTTGATCTTTACCCTTCTCCCCACCCTTTTCAGAGTTCTTAGCATCTTGCTTCTTAGGGTCCCCACCTTGGTTCTGTACCTTCTGCTTCACCCTGGTTCTGACCCATTTGTCTGCCTTCTTTCCCAATTCTTGGGGAGAGGTCAGATCAGAGTCCACCAGGTATTGATGCAACAGCTGATTTTGACAGTTATTAAGAAACTGCTCCCTCATTATCAGATTGTACAATCCTGAGAAGTCACACACCTTACTGCCCATCAACCAGCCTTCCAGAGCCTTGGCAGAACAATCCACATAGTCTACCCAGTCTTGAGTCTGTGCTTTTGGGTATCTCTGAACTTCAACCTGTACTGTTCAGTGGTTAGGCCAAACCCATCAATAAGAGCACTCTTCAAGACCTTGTAATTATCAGCATCCTCCTCTCTAACAGTGAGGAGCTTATCTCTACCTTTGTCTGCAAAGGAGAGCCACAAGATTGCTGCCCACTGCTCCTGAGGGACCTTCTGTACTTGACAGGCCCTCTCTAGAGCAGTTATCCACTTGTGGATGTCATCCCCACTCTGGTAGGGATGGACAATCTTGCTCAGGTTCCTATGGTCATAGGACCTTTCCCTATCTCTAGGGACATGGATGCCACCATGGGACTCTAGTCCCAACTTTCTTCTCTCTTTGAAGAGATCTAGGGACTCCCTGTCTACAGCCAGTTGCTGCTTTCTGATTTCAAGCTGAGCTTCCTCATATTGAACCAGCCTCTTTCTCCTCTCATGAGAGGATTCCCTCCTATGAGATGAGACAGAGGTCCCTATGGAGGTGCCAGAGTGGTTAGACTCCTGAGAAGGAGATCTAGACTTTCTGGGCACACTCATAATCCTTCCTGGGGGGACAAAGTGGGGATCATCCAGATCTTCCTCTTCATCGTCCACAGGAGGGATTGGGTTATCCAGGTCAGGGTCATTGTCACCCTCCTGGCCAGTTTCAGGGGGCTGGGGGTATTGCTACCCCTGGCCCCACCCTTATCTTCTGCCCCACCCTCAGCTCCTACCCCTTCAGTCCCCAAGGGCTTACTAAGGTCATAAGCTACCAACAACTCTTTAAGGTGTTGGGTGGTGGGACTTTGGCCTGTCCTCAATTTCCTCAAGTTACATAAAGCTCTCAATTCCAAGAATGGGAGTGTATCATACTTGGAGGGAAGAAGCCCAGTGGCTTCTGGCAAGGATTCTTTAGGTCCTTCCTTTAAAGACATTACTAGTGTGGTGTGGTGTATGCACTACCTACTCTAGTGTGGCCTACTAAACTCTCTTGAGTTGTAGAAAGGGTGTGCTATCCCTTAACACACAACTCTAAGTTCAGTAGAACTTACTGTATTCTAAGCTTAAATTATATGTACCTTAGGTACCTTTAGTGGTTTTCAGTTGATCAATTCAATTGAGATTATCTGGTAAAACAATAGCAAGCTGGAATCCCACACGCTGCACACCAATGTGAGAAGTTGGCCTGGCATTGGCTGTCCACTAATTATAGTGGGCACCTTGCACCAGTCCAAACAACCCCTTATTGGAGATAGGTTAAAGACAACCTTATTGAAAGCTATCCTAGTGGTAGCTATGGAGAGCAGCCTTCAGGCTAAGTCTTGAAGGAATGTAAAGCAGCTTGTTTTACCAGTCTATAATCTCTTGAGTGACCAAATGAAAGAGCACCACACCAGGTATATATTCAAAATATATGTATTTATTGCTAAACACACCCTCTAGTCTCTTTATGAGGCTAGAGTTTGAAGTACACAAGTTATAAGTTATTTAAACACAGTAATAGCACAAATACACGTTTGGGCCCTAGGGGCGTACCAAACCATATACCAATAAAGTGGTATAAGAACCACGACTGAACTAGACACTAGGCCTAGAGCCTCTAGAAGTGCTTGGATCACAAGGAACCACCCAAGGTAGTGACACAGGGGACCCACGGGGGACGCGTGCAGTGTAAATACACAACTGCGATACGCCGTTAACTTCTATGGAGAAAGTCGCGATCAGGAAATTAAAGAAAAGGGACACTTAAAGGAGGACTTGGAGCAAACCCTTTGAGAACTAGGTCGTTCTAGAGTCTCTACCCACGGGAGCACCGGAGTACTCGTGTTACCTCACCCAGGGAAGCCGGGTGCATAGGTGCCTTTCGGGGTCGGGTTTCGTCGTAGATTTGAATGGCGATCTGCTGCAAAGTGCTGCTGGCGACCAAGTGGAAAGTGTCCGGGTGGATCCAAGAGTGGATCGGAGATCTGAAGAACCTGAAAGCAGAGGGGACAGAGTCTGGGTCACTAGCCAGTGACCAGGAAGGTGATGGACAGATGCCCACCGATGTCGAGTGCTTCAGGTGCGTTGACAGTCATCTTGACTCTTCAGCCACGAGGTCCAGGAGGCGTTGTCAGCGACCAGGAGCAGGATTCGGGCTGGTACACAATGTCTGTCGAGTGCTGAGGTGTCAGCGACCGGATTGGCCCCAACAAGCCTTGGCAATGGCAAGTCTTGGTGAAGATGAAGATCGTCGATGGTGCAGACCAGCAAGGTCTGAGGAACTCACCCAGCGAAGGTAAGTGAGGGCAGGCCTGGAGCAACCAGGATTCCCAAGAAGAAAAAGATTGGCCTTCGTGAAGGGCTACTAGCCAACAGGATAGCAACCGCGAAGGAGCCTCAAGACGTCACACGTGGATCTGGCTCACAGGACACTCGTGGAGTGGAGGCCAATGATCTTCGGTGCAGTTGGTGCTGGAGGCTAGGGATACTCGGAGCCCAAAGCACGACTTCGTGGGAGACCCAGAAGAGGATGCACTAGCAAATGCATGCGATGTCCAGGGGTCATGGTTCCAAGTTACCCACGACAGCTATGGGCCTCAGCTTTACTGGGGACTCAGGGCAGCCTCGGGGAAGTCTGGAAATCCACCTCTGGTGATGCAAAGACTTCGGCGTCCGACGGGAGCTTAGGCGATGCAGACCGGACAATTGCTTCTTTGGTGCCTGCCAAGCAGGGGAGTCACTCCTTGACCCCAAGGGAGATTCTTCTGTCCTCTAGTCTTTAGTAGAGCATCGAAGGTCCAGGATTCTGTTTCAGAGTTTCGTCCAGGGATAATCTAAAGTCCTAAGGACTGGGTTCCTATACTTATACCAAGTTTAGGGGTTGGACTACTCTGTGGCCCCACCTATGGGTGGGTCAGGGCAGAGGGTGGCTACACCCCTTTCCCTTTGTCCAGTTCATGCCAAAGCAGGGGCTGCAAGCCCCTGATCCGGTTTGAACTGGGGTATGCACAGGGACACCAAATGTGCCCCCAGTGCAGGACTTCAAAGCACCCGAAAGTGCTCCCGCCCAGCCCCAATACACATTATCCTGTCTGGGGAGGTGGTCACACCTCCCTGGGACAGGAAACCTATTGTCCAGGCCTCCCTGCCGGAGTTTTGTCCAGCAGCAGGAGGCCAGACTCGTGTCTGTGGCAGCAGCATCCATTTTGTGATGCCTGGGCTTTGGAAAGAAGTTACCGGGCTAGCCAGAGTTAACATGTCTTTCCCTCTAGAAGGGTGGAATGCTACCCCCGCTGCCAGAATTGGTGGGGGGTAGTATTCCAAGATGTTTGACACCAAACACGACATGTTTAGGTGCAGCCATTCCAAAGTTAGCATTTAACGCGAGGTTATAATGCGCTTAAGAGTATATGGTCAGGCTGCACTACAAACAGCATCAGAGAAGGGTCTCCGAACGCTGCAGAGGGGCCCTGCTCATGCAGGGGCACCCTCTCACATAGGAACCATGCACTCTGCCTTTAGGATTGATAAGGCCTGCCTTAGGAGTGACTTATAGGTTTATATGTGTGTATGTATTTAGTGATATAGGTAACCTATATCACAGTAAGGGGTGCATGCACCACCTTACCCAGGCTGCAGTAGCAGACCTGTGGTGTCAGTTTGGATGGCTTTCCAGGGGTGGCATAATACATGCTGCAGCCCCTGGTAGGCCTCTGAGGTACCTATGCCCTTGGTACATAGTATACCATATACTAGGGACTTATAAGGGCACTCCAGATTCCAATCAGTGATGTGCCTAAGGCACATGGAAACCATTTTAGAGAGGAAGCAGCTAGGCTGGGGTTCTGATTAGCAGGGCCCCAGCCAGACTAATGTCGAAAAACAGTGAAGCATCAGCAAAAAGTGGGGGTACCCATGTGAAGCAGATCCTACTCTCCTACAGACATGTGCAGAAAGAACCAACAGAGGAGCAGAAAGAGGCCTTGTTGCAAAATCATCCTGTGCCCACAACTTTTTCAGACGGGTACTGGTGGTAACTGACTCTGAGTAACTAGGCCTAGAGCCAGTGCTATGCTAAAAGACACTTAGAATACAGTGAAAACACCTACATTCACTAGGGAACACTATGCGTTGGGGTACCCCTGTGATTAGCATGACCTCCTCTGTAAGGCCTAAATAAAATCTAAATCCGTATTTGTAAAGCGCGAACTACTCACCCTTACGGGTCTCAAGGTGCTGGGGGCCGTCGTGGAAATTAAGTGAGCTATTGCCCAGAGTCACATGGTGCTGAGCTGAGCTGCCGACGGAGCCGGGGATCGAACCGTGAAACCCTGTGCTCCGAAGTCAGCTGCCCTGGCCACTGCACCACACCTCTCCACTGGCACCTCTCCACAGGCCCTAGTACATAATAGGGCAGGGGGATTAAAACTACCTCTTAAAACGCACCACGGGCGCGTTTGCACAGTGGTGAAGGGAGGGGGGGGCCTGAGGTGACATGTGTGCAAACATGCCCTGTGGCCGTTTTAAGTTGGGAGATTAAGTCCCCTTGAATCCTGAGGGTCCCTGGGGTCCAACTAGCCCACTAGGTACCTCCAGTAAGCGCCACAGAGCTGCGTTGCAGAGAGGTGTAAAAAGGGGCGTGGCATGGACCACCTCTCTGCAACGCAGGCCTGTGGCGCTTACTGGAGGAACCTGGTGGCCTAGTTGGCCCCCAGGGGCCCTCAGGATTGAAGGGGACTTAATTCCCCAACTTAAAACGTGCCACAGGGAGTGTTTGCACACATATCACCTCAGGCCCGCCTCTCCCTTCACCACTGTGCAAACGCGCCCGTGGTGCATTTTAGGTTGGGGGATAAAGTCCCCTTGAATCCTGAGGGTCCCTGGGGTCCAACTAGACCATTAGGTACCTCCAGTAAGCGCCACAGAGCTGTGTTGCAGAGAGGTGTAAAAGGGGCGTGGCCTGGACCACCTCTCTGCAACGCAGGCCTGTGGCGCTTACTGGAGATACCTGGTGGGCTAGTTGGCTCCCAGGGGCCCTCAGGATTGAAGGGGACTTAATTCCCCAACTTAAAACAATCCACAGGCGTGTTTGCACACATGTCACCTCAGGCCCCACCCCCTCCCTTCACCACTGTGCAAACGCGCCCCGTGGTGCATTTTAAGTTGGGGGATAAAGTCCCCTTGAATCCTGAGGGTCCCTGGGGTCCAACTAGACCATTAGGTACCTCCAGTAAGCGCCACAGAGCTGTGTTGCAGAGAGGTGTAAAAAGGGGCGTGGCCTGGACCACCTCTCTGCAACGCAGGCCTGTGGCGCTTACTGGAGATACCTGGTGGGCTAGTTGGCCCCCAGGGGCCCTCAGGATTGAAGGGGACTTAATTCCCCAACTTAAAACAATCCACAGGGCGTGTTTGCACACATGTCACCTCAGGCCCGCCCCCTCCCTTCACCACTGTGCAAACGCGCCCCGTGGTGCGTTTTAAGTTGGGGGATAAAGTCCCCTTGAATCCTGAGGGTCCCTGGGGTCCAACTAGCCCACCAGGTACCTCCAGTAAGCGCCACAGAGCTGCGTTGCAGAGAGGTGTAAAAGGGGGCGTGGCCTGGACCACCTCTCTGCAACGCAGCCCTGTGGCGCTTACTGGAGGTACCTGGTGGGCTAGTTGGCCCCCAGGGACCCCCAGTATTGAAGGGGAATTCATTTCCAAAGTTAAAACGCGCCACAGGGCGCGTTTGCAGAGTGTTGCTGGGAGGGGGCAGGGCCTCCGGCACGTTCGCGTGTTTTAAAAAAAATTTGGGGGGGAAAGGGGGCTGTGTGGCCCCCCTTCTTTTTACTTTTTTGGGGCCCTGGGGACCCCATCCCCCAGGGCCTGACCCCTTTTTTAATAAAAAAAAAATGAATGTGAAGGGGGCCGCTGGGCCCCCTCCCATGGCCAATTCCGGCCCCGGGGACCCCATCCCCGGGGCATGGCCAGATTTTGTTTTTGTTTTTTATGGAGGGGGCTGCGTGGCCCCCTCCTGAGACCGATATTGGCCCCGGGACCCCATCCCCGGGGCCTGCCTTTATTTATTTATTTTTAATTTTTTGGGGGAGGGGGGCCGCGTGGCCCCCTCCCAGGCCACTTCCAGCCCCGGGGACCCCATCCCCCGGGCTGGCTCCTCTCCGTTGGGGACCGTGGGGAGCCCCAATGCCCCCACGGTCCCGCCGGCTCCCTGCGTCCTCCGGGAGCCGGCATTGCTTTTCCACATGGGGAGCTGCTGACATGCAGCTCCCTTGTGGAAAGCAATCTAGCTTGCTTCACTGAAGCGAGAGCAGGGTTCCCTGCTCTCGCTCAATGAAGCAGCAGCTTGCAATGACAGGGCGGGAGCCGCGAGGCTCCCGTCCTGTCATTGCAAACAGCAGTGTCCCGGGGGTGGGCACCCCGGGACACTGCAGGAGCCGGCCCTGGGGGTGGCGGTCCCCAGGGCCATCACAGGCTCCAGGAGGGGGCCGCGCGGCCCCCTCCCAACATTTTGAAAGCCCCGGGCAGGTGGTGGTCCCCGGGGCACTGGGGGTCCGTAACGGACCCCCATATTTAAATATTTCGTGCCCCGGGGAGGTGGCGGTCCCCGGGGCATGTGGGGATGCTCCAGCCCCCCCATACAGGTAATTTGTTTTAAAAAAACAAGCCCCGGGGGTGGCAGTCCCCAGGGCTGCGGGGGGCTGTGTGCCCCCGCAAATATTTGACAAAAGCCCCGGGGGGTGGCGGTCCCCGGGGCTTGGGGGGGCCTTGGAGGCCCCCGAACATTAAAAAAACCAAGCCCCGGGGGGTGGCGGTCCCCGGGGCTGTGGGGGGGCTGTGTGCCCCCGCAAATATTTCAGAAAAGCCCCGGGGTGTGGCGGTGCCCAGGGCTGCAGGGGCCCCCCTGGGCCCCTGCAATTATAGCTAAATATGCCCCGGGACCTGGCCCACCCGGGGCTAAATATTAACGAAGCGCGGGAGCCCGCGCTCGTTTTTTTCTTCACGGCGGGATTCGCGGATCCTACGCAAATTTCGCCGTGTTTTTAAAAGAAAAAAATGCTTTTTTGGGCCCTGGGGTCCTTGTGGGACCCCCTGAGCAGGCCTAGGGGGTCAGGGTGTTTCTACCCTGCCCCCTTTTCTTTTTTTACGCGTTTTTAAATCTGATTTCTTGTGACTCGGTTCTACCGAGTCACAAGATGGCTGCCAACACTTCCTGGTTTGGAGTGTTGACAGCCAATTAGCATGAAGCTCGTGATCGGGAGGGTGCGCGGATCCACCGCGGCCATAGATATCGATACGTTTATTTTTTGAATTTCTCAGCAACTACTGAATGGATTTACACCATTTTTAAAAAGTTCGCTTTCTGAACCAAGCACTACCTTTTTGCCAAATTTGGGGTAAATCCGTTCAGTAGTTTCGGCATTAGCCTTGCATAAAGTTTCCTATGGGAAATTGATTTTTTGACTCTTATTTTTTTAACTTCTCTGGAATTACTGAACGGATTTACACCATTTAAAAAAAGGGCGCTTTCTGAACCAAGCACTACCTTTTTGCCAAATTTGGTGTAATTCCGTTCAGCAGTTCGGGCTGTAGCCGTGGCTAAAGTTTCCTATGGAGAAAACACGTTTTGGGACCCCCCTTTTTTCTCAGCCCCCACTTGCCGAATCACCCCGAAACTTCCATGATAGGAGCTGACCGTAACGGGCCATAAGTTTTGAAAATTTCGCGAAGATTCGTCCACTGGCGCCAAAGTTATTGGGAAAAGAATGTTATGATTTTCCTATGGATAATAGGTCCTAACTATAACTATCTACTGGCGACCGCCAGTAGATAATATATATATATATTATCTACTGGCGGTCGCCAGTAAATAATTATAGTTACAACCTATTATCCATAGGAAATCCGCGACATTCTATTTGAAATAACTCTCTTGCCGGTTGACGTATCTTCGCGAAATTTTCAAACTTTGTGGCCCGCTCCGGTCCGCTCCTACCCTGAAAGTCTCGGGGGGATTCGTCAAGCGGGGGCCGAGAAAAAAGGGGGGTCCCAAAACGCCTTTTTCCCCATGCACTTTTCCATAGGAAACTTTAGACACGGCTACAGCCCGACTGCTGAACGGAATTACACCAAATTTGGCAAAGAGGTAGTTCTTGGTTCAGAAAGAACCCTTTTTGTTAAATGGTGTAAATCCGTTCAGTAGTTGCTGAGAAAATGAAAAGTAAAAAGTTAGTGATATCTATGGCCGAGTAGGGTCCGCGTACCCTCAGCGCACCCTGCGCGCACCGTCCCGATCACGAGCTGCATGTTAATTGGCTGTCAGCTGGCTGTCAACATTCCGATTCAGGAAATGTTGGCAGCCATTTTGTCCCTCGTTAGAACCGAGGGACAGAAACAAGTGCGCAAAGCGCACAAAGGGGGCAGGGTAGAAACACCCTGACCCCCTAGGTTTGCTCAGGGGTCCCACAAGGACCTCTGGGCAAAAAAAATAAAAATTTTTTTTTTAAAAAGTCGGCAGGATGCGCTCAGGGTGCGCGAATCCTGCCGGAAAAAAGAAATCGAAGCGCGGTCTCCCGCGCTTCGATGTTAATTGGTCCCCGGGTGGCCCAAGTCCCGGGGGCATGGTGGGGGGGATAATTTAATGTGTGGGGGCCTCAAGGACCCCCAAGCCCCGGGGACCGCCACCCCCGGGGCTTTTATTGAAAAATGGTGCGGGAGGGCTCTGAGCCCTCCCGCAGCCCCGGGACCACCACCTCCCCGGGCTTTTTTTAATTAAAAATAAAACCAGTGTGGGGGCTCCAGCCCTCCACACGCCCGGGACCGCCACCTCCCCGGGCACTAAACATTTTAATATGGGGGTCCGTTACGGACCTCCAGAGCCCCGGGACCACCACCTCCCGGGGCTGTGTACTGAATGGGAGGGGGCCGCGCGGCCCCTCCTGGAGCCCTTGATGGCCCTGGGGACCACCACCCCCAGGGCCGGCTCCTGCAGTGTCCCGGGGTGCCTACCCCCGGGACACTGTAGTTTGCTATGGCAGGACGGGAGCCTCGCGGCTCCCGTCCTGCCATAGCAAACTGCTTTGGATATTGGAAGAGAGAGCAGGGAAACCTGCCTCTCTTCCAATATCCAAAGCGATTGCTTTCCACATGGGGAGCAGCATGTCAGCTGCTCCCCATGTGGAATAGCAATGCCGGCTCCCAAGGGACGTGGGGAGCCGGCGGGACTGTGGGGGATTGGGGACCCCCCACAGTCCCCAACGGAGAGGGCCAGCCCCGGGGGATGGGGTCCCCGGGGCAAGTAGTGGCTCGGGAGTGGGGGCCAGGCGGCCCCCTTCTCCAAAAAGAGAAAAAAAATGTTTAAAAAAAATGGAAAGGCCGGCCCCGGGGATGGGGTCCCCGGGCCTTAAAATGGCCAGAGGAGGGGGCCACGCTGCCCCCTCAAAATAATAAATATAGAGGCCATGCCCCGGGGATGGGGTCCCCGGGCCAATACAGGCCCAGGGAAGGGGGCCACGCGGCCCCCTTCCCGTTTTTTTTTTTTTAAATTAAAAAGGGGTAAGGCCCTGGGGGATGGGGTCCCCAGGGCCCAAAAAGAGAAAAGGAAGGGGGGCTACACAGCCCCCTTCAGGGGATGAAAAAAAAAAATACGATCGGGCCCGCAGGCCTCGCCCCTTCCTTCACCACTCTGCAACGCGCCCCTGGCGCGTTTGCAGAGGGGAATAAATTCCCTTGAATACTGGGGGTCTCTGGGGCCAACTAGCCCACCAGGAACCTCCAGTATGCGCCAGGGAGCTGCCTTGCAGAGACGTGTAAAGAGGCCACACCCTTTTTACACCTCTCTGCAACGCAGCTCTGTGGCGCTTTGGAGGTATATGGTGGGCTAGTTGGACTCCGGGGACCCTCAGGATTCAAGGGGACTTAATCCCCCAACTTAAAACGCGCCACGGGCGCGTTTGCACAGTGGTGAAAGGAGGGGCGGGGCTTCAGGTGACATGTGTGCAAACAGGCCCCGTGGCGCGTTTTAAGATGGGGAATTAAATCCCCTTCAATCCTGAGGGTCCCTGGGGGCCAACTAGCCCAACAGGTACATTCAGAAAGCGGCACAGAGCTGCGTTGCAGAGAGGTGTAAAAGGGGTGTGGCCTCTCTACACGTCTCTGCAACGCAGCCCCTGGCGCATATTGGAGGTTCCTGGTGGGCTAGTTGGCCCCTAGGGACCCTCAGGATTCAAGGGGACTTAATCCCCCAACTTAAAACGCGCCACGGGGCGCGTTTGCACAGATGTCACCTCAGGCCCCGCCCCTCCCTTCACCATTGTGCAAATATTCCTCTAAAATCAGCCGAAATACGAATTCCGATTTACTCACCTGTTATAAGGAGAGACCTCAGTGCTGTATCTTTCAGCCCAGTACTGGTCCTGAAAAGTAATTTTAACCGTACTTACCAGTAACTTGAATTTCCTTCCATAGGCTAACATTGACTGGTTTCAATTGGAAATTCTTCTAAGTGTGGAGTTTTGGAACTTTAAAATATTCCTGTAAAATCAGCCGAAATACGAATTCCGATTTACTCACCTGTTATCAGGAGAGACCTCAGTGATGCATCTTTCAGCCCAGTACTGGTCCTGAAAAGTAATTTTAACCGTACTTACCTGTAACTTGAATTTCCTTCATAGGCTAACATTGACTGGTTTCACTTGGAAATTCTTCTAAGTGTGGAGTTTTGGAACTTTAAAATATTCCTCTAAAATCAGCCAAAATACGAATTCCGATTTACTCACCTGTTATCAGGAGAGACCTCAGTGCTGCATCTTTCAGCCCAGTACTGATCCTGAAAAGTAATTTTAACCGTACTTACCGGTAACTTGAATTTCCTTCATAGGCTAACATTGACTGGTTTCACTTGGAAATTCTTCTAAGTTTTGATTTTTGAAACATACAAATATTCCTCTAAAATCAGCCGAAATCCGAATTCTGATTTACTCACCTGTTATCAGGAGAGACCTCAGTGCTGCATCTTTCAGCCCAGTACTGGTCCTGAAAAGTAATTTTAACCGTACTTACCAGTAACTTGAATTTCCTTCCATAGGCTAACATTGACTGGTTTCACTTGGAAATTCTTCTAAGTGTGGAGTTTTGGAACTTTAAAATATTCCTCTAAAATCAGCCGAAATACGAATTCCGATTTACTCACCTGTTATCAGGAGAGACCTCAGTGCTGCATGTTTCAGCCCAGTACTGATCCTCAAAAGTAATTTTAACCGTACTTACCGGTAACTTGAATTTCCTTCCATAGGATATCATTGCCTGCTTTTTGCTGAAAAAGATTCTAAGTGTTGATTTTTGGAACTTTAAAATATTCCTCTAAAATCAGCCGAAATCCGAATTCTGATTTACTCACCTGTTATCAGGAGAGACCTCAGTGCTGCATCTTTCAGCCCAGTACTGATCCTCAAAATTAATTTTAACCGTACTTACCGGTAACTTGAATTTCCTTCATAGGCTAACATTGACTGGTTTCACTTGGAAATTCTTCTAAGTGTGGAGTTTTGGAACTTTATAATATTCCTCTAAAATCAACCAAAGTACGAATTCCAATTTACTCACCTGTTATCAGGAGAGAACCCAGTGCTGCATCTTTTAGCCCAACACTGACCCTGAAAAGTAATTTTAACCGTACTTACCAGTAACTTATATTTTCTTCCATAGGAATCCTTTGTCTGGTTTTCAGCAGAAAAGTTTCAAAGTGTCGATTTTCACAAACTACAAATATTCCTTAAAAATCGCCTGTATGACTTAAACGCATTCTTTCAACTGTTTACAGGAGATGCACCAGTGCTGGATCCAGGATCAAACACTGAGTAACAAAAAGTAACAATACCAGTTTTTACCTCCTAAGTGAATTTCCTTCCATAGGATAACATTGGTCATTCTATGAGAAAAAGTTTCTAAGTGTCAACTTTTAAAGTACAATAATATTCCTTAAAAATCACGACTGTAACCAAAACGCTTTTACTCAACTGTTTACAGGAGATGTCCCAGGACTGAATCTAGGATCCAGTCCTGTGGTTAGAAAAGTAATCCATAAAGTAACTAATTGCATTTAACTAGAAATTCACATTGAGCTGAATGTTGCATTGTGTTTGAAAATGTGTTGCCCATTGCAACAACTGTAACTACTGTACTTAAAAGTCTATTGCCTATGTGCAAAGTATTTAAACTAAAGTAATTCATTCTGAGAAAGTATTTTTTGTAATGTATAATATAATTACAATGTAATTTAAAAAATAAAATATGTAAAAAAAAATGTTTTCTAAAAATTTTCGAAATCAGTATGAAAAAAATGTATATAACAATTAATACATTTAAAAATTGTCATTTACAAAACCTTTGAAATTCACTGAAAAAACCGTAGGTTTCAGACATCATATAGTTACAAATTAGCATTTAAAAACCTTTGAAATTCACTGAAAAAACATAGGTTTTAGGGACGTTATAGTTACAAATTAGCATTTAAAAACCTTTGAAATTCACTGAAAAAACCATAGGTTTTAGGGACAGTTATAGTTAGTTGGACATTGCACTCGTACAAAACCCGTGAAATTTCCCCGTTATAGTTAGTTCAGCTAACTATAACTCGCGCCCCGCAATGCACTGCTGATGACGTCACATATTACATCACTCATGACATGGTCAGTGACATCACTGATGACATCACTGATGACATCTCAAATGACATCACTGATGACATCATCCACGTGATAATCTGATGCAGCTCTTCACACCCTAATATAACCTTTGATACACCCAATCTAAATTACAGACTGCCATTCGCAAAACCATAGACACTCCAACACCAATAACTACATACCCACTCACTGATTCTTAGGTCTACACACACACATCCACTCACTCACCCGTACAGTCACTCATACTTATGGTCACTCAATACAGGACTATCATATTCACTCTTACTCCTATATAGACACTCAAACACCGCCACTCATCCATAGAGGTACTCACACACCTAGTCAGTCATGCAAATAATTAAACACACTGCCATTTACTCACCTATACAGTTATACACACACCAGCTCACTTAATCATACAAATACTAGCACATTGTTACGCTCTTATACAATCACTGATACAAGCACACACTCATCCATACAGCCACTATCACAATCACTCACTCTCGCTTATAGCTATTTATATACTCCAACACACATATATACTGCCTTTCACATATGTAGTTACTCACACATGTACCACTGGGACATACATTCACTCACTAACACACTCTTACACACACTTACCCACCCATACAGTCTATCACAGATGCACTCTTGAAACCATCCACCCAGTGAATCACCCACTCACACATCTATGCACAGTCGCACACACCCCATCCACACAAACACTCAGGCACCCATACAGATACTCAGACAACAAATCAATAACTCTTATAGACACTCATGTAGCTATTCACAAACCCATGCAGCCACTTACACAGCAACAGACAGATACAGACATTCACCCAGTTTAGTCACTAACCCATGCATTCAGTAAGATACGTTTAATCACTCACTTATAGAATTAGTCACGCACCTACTAAATCATCCATACAGACACTTATACACCCACTCATTCTTCAATACGCCTTTCCCTATATATATAAAAATATTTAAACTTTACAGAAACACACAGTCACTGGATGATGTCATCAGTGATGTCATTTGAGATGTCATCAGTGATGTCATCAATGATGTCACTGACCATGTCATGAGTGATGTAATATGTGACGTCATCAGCAGTGCATTGCGGGGCGCGAGTTATAGTTAGCTGAACTAACTATAACGGGGGAATTTCACGGGTTTTGTACGAATGCAATGTCCAACTAACTATAACTGTCCCTAAAACCTATGGTTTTTTCAGTGAATATATATATATATATATATATATATATATATATATATATATATATATATATATCCCAAATGCTACATCCTTTGAACGGGTGCCTCCGTACGTGCTTGTGGCCACACGTCATTAATTATTCACCAAAGTTCCACAGAAGGAAAACGGGGTACTCCACAGGTAGCTTTCCATTCAATTTATTCACCAAATAGCAGACACGTTTTGGCAACAAAATTTGCCTTTCTCAATGCTGGTTACTGGTTTCGCGCATAGCATCACACAATTGATTTAAATACCTTTCAGAGCATTCCCATTGGGTAATCTATGATTGATAGAAAGATCGGACTGTTCACTATCTCCTAGCCATCATAAAGTATGTCTTTGATTAATTGGGATGACAGTGTCACTGTGCTCATAATAACTTGAGTAGTTGTATTACCTCAGTGGATGTTTAATACACAGCACACTTGATTTGTGACATGTTTGGCGATAGCTGTAAAACCTCTAAGGAGTGAACTTACTTCCAGAATTCCATGAACGTAGCGCCCCTCATTGCTGCACTTTACTGCATCATACTGACATGCACGAAGGCGAGATCTTTGTAGTATTCGCCTTTCCATTTAATAATGTTCCTTGTCGGAGAGCATGCCATGTTTCTGCGGTTGCAGCGATTCTGGCAGTTTAAATTCACACAAATGCCACATCAACAGCTGGACACCTTTGAACGGGTGCCTCTGTATGTGCTTGTAGCCACACGTCATTAAATATTCACCAAAGTTCCACAGAAGGAAAACAGGGCACTCTGTGGGTAGCTGGTGCCTCGTGCGATCGAGAAGGGGTCAGCTAAGGAGCCATTATTTCGGATGCGGGCAGTTTGCGAGGAGTATAAGACCAGGGCTATGAATTGTGTGGGTATGCCCAGCCTCCACAGAGTGGCATGCAGAAAAGGCCATTCTAAGTAATCAAAAGCCTTCTCTGCATCGAGAAGGGCAAGGGCGGTTGGTATCTCCGGAAATACTCTGTTCAGAACCGAGAAGACGGTGCGTAGATTGAGTGATGTGGATCGATGGGGGATGAATCCAGTTTGGATGTGTGAAATAATTTGGTGCAAAAGTAGTGAGAGTCTGCTAGCCATTGCCTTGGCGAGGATTTTATTATCAAAGTTTAATAGGGACAGGGGCCTGTAAGAGGTACAGAGGGTTGGGTCATTGTTGGGTTTCAGTAGAAGAGAGATCGCAGCTTCTCTCATGGAGGGGGGGAGGGCACCCCTATACAGGTCCTTGGCATATACCTCAAAGAGGTGGGGTATAAGTAGACCTTTATATGCTTTATAAAAAGTGACTGTGAGGCCGTCAAGACCGGGAGCCCTGGACCCATCCAGGGAGTCTATGGCTGAGGCGAGCTCCTCCAAAGTGAAGGGTTCGCCCAGGAATTGGGGTTGGAATAGCCCCGTAGTGAGCCAGACCATGATTATTTCTTCAAAGTAGGCTAAGTGGGCAGCAACAGTTACCTGTAACTTTGCCACTTCCCTCCTTTCCTCCCAGTTTATTGGGGGCAGGGTCCCACAGGGATTAATTCTGTCTCCATTGCTTTTTACCATTCATTTAGCCCCTCTATCATCAACTTTAACGGATATGGGAGTCAAGTTTTAGATGTATGCAGACCACACAGTTATTATTAAAACTTCATTCTGTGATGAGCAACCAAAATCTTGTCGCCAAACATCTTTGCTCCATAAGACAAAGTATGGCTTGTAATATTCTCAAATGAAATCCAATTAAAGCAGTGGTTATAATCAACAGAAATATTACAGAGAAAGGGATTCCATCTTTATGATCCTCCCCTTTTGGTGCAGTACCTACTTCCTCAACAGTAGTAAAAAGCTTGGGAGTCCTGTAATCTGTTAACTCTACTTCAACACCTCTTATCAATAAAATGACAAGCACCTGCTGATGGCAATTGAGGAACCTGAAAAAAAAAATCTACCCTTAATACCACCAAATCTCTGTAAACAGGTGGTTACCATTCATATTCAATCACATATAAATTACACTAATTCCTACTATCTGGCCCTCTTTAAAAATACATTTGGATACTTCAGCTGATTCGAAAGGCAGCTGCTCGGGTCATCATTGGAACTTCTATAAGAGATCACATTTCTTCTATCTTGAAGCAACTTCTCTACTTACCGTTAAAACATAGATTTCTTTTAATGCCATAATCATGTTCCACAGGATTATTCATTATGATGACTTCCCTTCTCTCCTAGCTAAAAAGTTCAGATAATATTCCTCTCAGTTTAACCTCATTTCTAACAGCAAATGTTTTCTATTGGTACTCTGAATCAGGTCTGCTTCTCCTAAGGTGTCACAAACAAATGGAATTTGTTGCGCTGTAAAATTGAGAAGCCAGGAGTCAACAGGGTTCTTAAAAAGAACACTGAAAAAAAAAAAATTCTTCAAGAGCAGCTGCTGGTGAGGTGGGTACTGAGTGATCCTGAGCTCAGGATAGTTCAGTTCTTTCTGCTTGTGTTGTGCATCTCAGCAAGAAGAATCCATATAGAATACAGCGCTGGACTGGCGAGGTGGTGTACTGAGTGATTTGACTGGAGAGTGTGCATAATCTTGGTAAAATACTCAGATCCTGAGTAAGTCAGTGGTAAGCAAGCAGGATCATTTGTTTTAAGGCGTCTCCTCATTCACTGAGAGAAGCATCCATTATGTTCCTCTCCTGACACTATGCTGCTCAAAAGAAGCACGGATCTTAAATAGAATTGTTAAAAAGCAATGAACCATTTCCAACTAACAGGACTGCCTTTATCTTTAGGATGACAATAACTGAGAAAAGGGTTTGCTGAATGGTCCAGTACCCGTCCCAGTAGTCAAAAAAATCAGAGATCCTGTATTTTTCACTCAGAATAACATTAGTAATTCATGTCTGTCATCTGATTTATGACTTCAATCCTATCTCTGCTTACCACATTCATGGCTATTTTCTCTCTCTGCATTCATGCTATTGATTATTAGTAATTATGGTGGAGCAGTTGCTATTTGTTTAATAAGTAATTGATTGTGCTATACCATTATGGGCAAAGAGGCCTCCCGCAATTGATCTCACAAGGCAAGGTTTACATTAGTACTAGTATACTAATGAATATTGTAGAGATCCATTAAGTCAGGATCACCTCTCGATCCCCTTCCACCTAAGCAGTGGACAAAATGGGAAGATGAACTGTTAGGCCCCCTCTTACAACTTTGTAATCACTCCCTTGAAACTGAGACAGTGCCTGGCTGTTAGAAAAGGGCTATAGTCAAGCCACTATTGAAGAAAGCCTCGGCTGACCCATCAGTCTTAGCTAATTTTAGGACAATCTCCCTTCCACCCTTCCCAATAAAAATATTAGAGCAACATGTTAGTACTATCTTGTCGCAATATCTAGAGGAGCACTCTTGGCGGGAAGAAGAGCAATTTCGCTTTCGTCCTGGTCATGGAACTGAAACTGCATTGATTTGCGACACTGACGAAATACGCAGGACAACAGACAACGGACAACCAACTGGTTCTCCTTGACCTGTCAGCCGCATTCAACAAGGTTAACCACCGCATTCTGCTATCCAGACTAATGTCAGTGGGTGTCGGATGCCAGATGTTAAATTGGCTAAAATATTATCTGAATGATCGCTGCCAAGCAGTATCCATGCCCCCGTTTCTTTCTAATTTTAGAACAACTCCAAATGGCGTCCCCCAGGGCTCCTCTCTTAGCCCAATTTTATTTAATATTTATATCAAACCTTTAATCTCTCTCATTAAGTCCCACAAGATAAAGCTTATCAACTATGCAGATGACACCCAATTGATTTTATCATTAAATGTAGATCAGGCCCACTCCCATTCCAAATTTCAGGCCTGCATTCTAGATATTTTTTACTGGATGAGTGCTAACTCACTCAAGATGAACAGAAGTAAAACAGAGCTCCTTTTCTGTCCGTCCAGCAAAACCTCCATATCCTTAACCCCTAATTTATGGCCTCTACGCAGAGAAACCCCGCTGGGCAACTCAACTGTGGTACGGAACCTGGAGGTAATGCTAGACGAGGGCTTCTCTATGGAAAAGCAAGTGAACGGGATTGCGGGGCCCTGCTTCGCACTGATTCATGGTCTCAGGAAATTGTACTCCCT
The DNA here is from genome assembly GCA_963921515.1 of Calotriton arnoldi. Lineage (NCBI taxonomy): Eukaryota > Metazoa > Chordata > Amphibia > Caudata > Salamandridae > Calotriton > Calotriton arnoldi. Next base: position 46,670 of record CAWUFW010023821.1, on the reverse strand, counting down.
GCTTGACGTCCAAGTTAGATCTTTCATCTCTAGAGGCGTCATATTAAGTAGGTTGGACTATTGTAATGTTCTCTTATTAGGAGCCCCCATCTCTCTACTAAAGAAACTGGAACGCCTCCAGATAATCAGAGCGAAACTAACACTAGACAGACTCCGTCATTCTTCTGCCTCAATTGCCCTTAGAGATCTTCACTGGCTGCGGATTAAACAGAGGATCATATTTAAATCACCCTGTATTGTTTATGAGGCACTACACAATAAAGGACTAAAACCTTTCCAAGCCAGACTAAGGAAATACACCCCTGGCAGACCCCTCCGATCAGCTACATGTAATTATGTCCAAGAACACAGATTTAACAAAGTCCGACAAGGAGGACGTGCCTTTACCATAAAGGCGGCTCAGATATGGAACAACCTGCCTGCCTCACTAAGATCTCAAACCAACCTGCTGAAGTTCAGGAAGTCTTTGAAAACCTGGCTCTTTCCTCACTAGCAGTCAGATTAAACGTCTGAGACTTACTCTGTTCTATGCCTTTACTGAGTGGTCTAGCTAGCACCAGGATACCATTTTGGTCACAGTGCGCCTTACAAATATACAATACAATACAATATTAGGGGGCTGAAATTATATTGAGCCAGCCTACCTTTTCCTAGTATTTCTTGAATGTGTCTACAAGCTGCTTCTGCACTGCTTTTCACACACCCATTCATTTTCTAACTGTGTTATGCTAGCGTATCTCCTTCCTTTGTTCCTGTTTGGTACCCTTAAATATCATTTATCCCCCACATTTATCATAAAAACAAAAATTTTAGGAGAATTCGCTGAAACACTGAAACATTAATTTCTGATGAATATCACTTGTCCCTGAGGTGAATCTTCGAAACAGACCTACTAGATGTCATGCTCAATACTGCCCTTCAGATGGAAACACTAGGGAAGGTCTTGAATATCTCTTCTATTGCCAATATCCTCAATGGACGAAAAAAGTGTTATTTTGTAAAATAATAAGGGGATCTGCCCAAACTTTTTCTCAGGAGCCCACTGTCATCTTGCTGAATGTTGGATTTGCCAAATACCAAGGCTATCTAGTCTTAATTTCACTTCATGCTTTTATTATCCACCACCCAAGACACCCTCCAACTTTACCTCACCCTTCCAGGTTCTTTTTCAATCTTGCTTGCTCCCTTTGTCACAGTTTTTCTGTCATTCTCTTCCTCTTTCTTTCCACTTTTTATGTCTTTATATCTCTTCTTGTGAGTCAAAGTCTAACGACAGAAAAATACGTTCTGGTCCCCAATAAAGAGTGGTGGTTGGCCCCTTCAGTACCAGAAGCCTTTTGCCTTCTTGCTGCAACTCCTTCCTTGGTGCACACTTGGAGGTCATACCACCTTTGGCATAGTTCTTCAACACTCCAGTGAGTCACATCAACTGTACTTATCCTCTGCTGTATGCATGCCTAGATATATCTTTTGGTTTCCTCAGATACAGTTAGCAAAGACTTCCCAAACAAGTTGTCATTTTCTGCGACATGTCCCTCTGCCAAAATGTCTAACTCCTGATCACTAAACTTCCTTTTGCACTTCCTGCCTCTATCATCCTGGGAAATTTGGCTAAACATGATGGAGGATGCAGGTGGATGGCAGTGGATTTTTCCATCACACTTGAAAAGTGCTTCTCTCGTGGCCTGTGAACTCCTACAGCCTGGGTGAGTGAAGTTGGCGGAGTACCACTACGCGGAATTCTGCGGAGTTGAACAAAAACTCAGTGAAACTCCGCTCCGTAATTCCGTTCCATCTCATCCCAATTAATAAAACAGAAACCTCACATACCTTTGATAAAATAAGTAACTCTATCTTTACATGCTAAAATGCATATAGTCATCTCACAAAAGTGAAAATGAAAATATAGCAAGCAGTGAGAGAGGTGATGATTTTGGGGTCCTCCCTAACCTAGGGAGAGAACCAAGCAGATGCCTTGAACACAAAGAGCACATCATGCTGAACAATTCGGTGAATATTATAGTATCCAATATCAAAACATTCCTCAAGCGGCAGTGGCTCTCCCGGGTCAGCTGAGAGCTAATACTAGTAGTAGTAAATATCTTTATTCGATTTTGCATTAAAACCACAAAAGCACATCATATACAATTCATTAAAAGTAGGAAAAAACATTTTGAGAAGAATAATTGGTTGAAGAAACCGAGACTATCTGTCTCAGAGGTCTGGGTTAAGTTGCTATGAAATTTTAGTAAAGTGCATGATTCTAATACCATTTAAAACCAAAAATAAAATTTGTACTAAAATTAAGATATTTACAAGTCTAAGAACTAATTCATCTATAGCATTTTGAAATAACAGTTGACCTATACATGCCGTACACCTATAAACAGATTGTGATACCCCTCTAATACATTTGGTCAAGTTAATGGTAATAATAATTGCATGAAAAAATTCCATCAAGTATAAAACATGCAAAATGCCTTCAACATATTATCACGTTCTTCCTTTCACTATAGATCCTTCAATCTGGCCTATTTAGTTTTATTCATGATTTTTACTGTCCTGCTTCTTATGGTCCATGCATGGAGCAGGTATCTAGATAGAGCGAAGACCAGGTATTCTGCAGTGTCACTTTTCAGGATTCTAGTGATCTTGTTTAAGCGGGTTGCTGCTAAAATCCGGCAAATGGGGTTTAGCCATGTTCTTCTTGTTTCTTGATACATCGGACAGAAATACAAGAAGTGTATTTCTGACTCGAGTACTGGATCACACACAGGGCACCAGGGCGAAATATCAACCCCGTTCCAATTGCTAACAAAACTATTAATTGGTAAAATACCATACCTAAATTTTAGGTATAATATTTTAGCAAGGGGCGGCTCTATTCGATTTAAAAATTCCTCTTGTAGCATTTTATCTTTAAAATTGAGGAACCTGCATGTCAATTCACCCGCAGGACTCTTGTTGAGCCAGCTAACCATGACATGATTCCAATAATTCTTTTTAAGGTGAGTTACCGTTCTTTTTCAATTTTGCTGGGGGTAAGCCACAGATCAAACATGCCAAGTTTGTTCAACCATGTCTTGATATGGTTAAACCACTCAATACGTCCTTTGGTATCTAATAATAGTATGTCTTGAATTGACTCTTTCAAGGGTAGTGGTGAATCATTCGCCCATATGCGCATCCAATAGACTAGTGGTCGGAGAGCAATTACGTGAGAAATGCTCCTCATTCCTAAATCTAGTCGCATGGGTATGAGTGGTGTGTTTCGGGGAAGTTCCATTATTGATCTGATGAAATTATTTTCAGCCTTCTCAATGGCTGCTACATTTACGTGCCCCCATAACTCTGCGCCGTACAGCGCTGCCCCTAGTCTCTTTGCTTGATACACTCGAGTGACTGGGATGAATGGTCTGAAGCTTGACTTTTTTAGCTTTTTGCATAAGGCCGATCCCACATGTTGTAGTGAGAATTGGCTTTTTTGTATTTGGGGTGCCCACGATAATGTGTTAACAAATCTCACTCCCAAGTAATCAAATTGATTAACTTCCTCCACCACAATTGAGCCCAGTTTTATATTTCGATTAAAAGACTTGTGACGATTAAAAACCATGAATTTCGTTTTTAAATGATTAATTTCCAGCCCCTGTTCTTCACAACCCCTCCCAAATTGGTCCACTAAATTTTGGAGCCCCATCGGTGACCTCAAAATAAGCAGGGTGTCGTCTGCAAAAGTAGTGCAGGCACCTCACATCCTGCAAGCTTGGGGGGATCACCCCTACAGTCCCTTAGCTGATCAATCAGGCCATTTATATAAAGCGTAAATAATGTTGGTGCCAAAACGCATCCCTGCCTTACTCCGCGGCTCACCCCTATCGGTTGGTTAATCCTCTGTTATTGCCCCATCTTATTTGGGCATACTTTTTTGTATGGAGTCTGATGAGGATCTGCAAAAGGTTTGGTGGTAACCCAAGGTTAGTCAAAGTTGTCCAAAGTTTTCCCCGTGGTACCAAATCAAACGCGGCCCTTAGATCTACAAACACCACGTATAGAGAGCCTTTACCTATTTTTACATATTTCCACAGGATCAAGAGGAAGCGAAGCAACTGATCAACAGTGCTTGTCTTCTCTCGAAACCCTGCCTGCAGGGGTGATAATAAATCCCCCTCGCTAATCCATTCATTCACTCTCTTCAGCAAGTGCCGACAGAATATTTTCTGTGCTATGTCGATAAGACTTATCGGCCTGTAGTTTATCGGGTCGCTTTTATCTCCTTTCTTGTGGATGGGCACGACTTCCGCGCCCAGCCATGTATCTGGTATCTCTGCTCCACCCAATATGGCATTAAAAGTGTAGTTTAAGATCACACTCCATATTTGGGGTTCAGAGAGATAAAGGTCGCCCGGAATCAGATCTAGGCCTGGGGCTTTCCCCCACTTCATGCTCATGATTGCCTCGTGGGTTTCCTCTACTGAAAATGAAAGACAGACAGTGTCAGCTCCCTGGTGAGAAAATTCCCTAGGTGCTGCCTCACTTTCCTCTGGTCCTGTATATAATCTAGAAAAGTGGTCCTCCCAAACCTGTGGGAGGATATGAAAGCTGTCTTCCGCAACTAAACTTTTTGTCCCTTTTGCAATTAGGTGCCAGAAGTCTGAATGATTTCTAGTCTGAGCCGCAGCAAGTAGGTCTTCCCACTGCCCTTGATGCCAGTTCCTATATGCCTCGTGTTTGGCCTTGTTGTAGGCTCTTCTATAGTTAATAATGGATTCTCTTTGCCAGACTTTATTGCACCCATCAAGGACTGGCGCGCTAATTTACAATCACCATTAAACCACACATTTGATTTGGACCTTGTGGTTATGTTCTTACTAGAGGTTTTGTAAAAAAAAATTTGATATTATTTAATAGAATCCTGAAAGCGTCTACAATTGTTTGCAAGTCCATGTTATTAGGCCCTGAGGACACCAAAAAATTGGCAACAATGGTATAGATTTTTGACAGGGACTCTGCATTGTTCCTTATTTGTGGCCATTTAATCCTTCTTTTGTTGTTGCTTGTAACAATGTGATTCTTAGGATTTAGTTCCCCGGATGAACAATGGGAACCAAATACCTCTTTTAATTCTAGAGAGAGGGCATTATGGTCACTATCATTCCTCTCTAAAACCCTCATATCAACAAGGCTTGGCCATAGTTGTATGTCCATCAGGAAATAATCTATTCTTGTTTTGGAATTCGCCCGCTTGTAAGCATGGTGAAGACCGAGATCTGGGATTGAGCGGCCATTCACAGCTCGTAACCCATATTTGTAGGTAAGGGAAGCCACTTGAAGAGCCACTTTAATGTTCTTAGCTAACTTCTCATGGCCCAGGGATGGAATGTCCAGTTCCATGTCTTCTTCATCGGTGATGTTTTTAGTAACTTCTAAGGGCTCGAATGTTACATTAAAATCCCCTCCTATTACTATATGATGGAGTGTCCTTCACTTCTCAATTATCTTATCTAAGTGCGCAATAGTTGGAGAATCTTGATGTTGTGAGACAAACCTATTGTAGATATTCACCAGTAGAACAGACCTCTTCAAGCTGGTGTCTTTCAGAATCATGGTCATTAAGTTAGAATTATCGGAATCAAGCTTACTGATATGGATCCCCAAATTAATTTTAATCCAAATTATTAGACCACCTGCTGGACGACCCTTTTTCGATGGAATGGCTTCTACGCTGTGATTGGTGAATCCTACTCTATGAAATTTGTCGACTGCCCATGTCTCCTGGAAGAGGCAGATATCATAGCTATCTATCAGCCTCCCCCAGTCGTCACAGGCAATCTTCGACCTTAATCCTGCTAGGTTCCAGGACAACAACTTGAGTTCCCCGCCATTCTCTGTAATTGATTACTGAACCCTTACCTCATTAGATACCAGTGGGTGTGTCAAGTGGGGTTGTATAGTTACCACCTTCAGGGACTGTCTCTCCTCAACGCCAGCCGTATTGACCCCTGATGATTCAATCGGGATAGAGTGGAAATTATGATGCGTAGTTGAGATAGCGATGTGTGGAAGCAATCCCTCAACCCGTCAGATGGGCATATTTGCAGAGGCTACGTTGGTAATAACTTGGACATTACTGTTGGTGGTGTTAGTTAATGAGTGCGTCTGACTTTGGCCAATGCCGGGGACCTTTCTTGGGGATGAAAACCTGATCTGAATTTGTGATTTGGTTAAAGGCAGGGAGCGTTGCTCTAAATTGACCAATCCCATGACCAAATCATTAGAGACCAGGTCCAATTCAATGTGGTCAAAATCTTGGTTTGTGGGATAACGCTTAGCATTTTGAATGTCAGATCTTATGATAGAGCGACAATGCCTCACCTGCCTAAACCAGTGGATCGCTTTGTTCAGCAAGGCGTCCCTTGACTCACTCTGATCATAGGTCAATTTTGGTACATTCGTTAGGTACACTGTATTACTAGCCTCCTTAGTGGCACTTTTAAAAAATCTACCTCCGGTGACCCCTCCCTCGCCTTCTCTGTGTAAATAATTAGGTGCAGGTTCCCTTGGCCCAGTGTTACCAAATAGAGGAGCTCTTGAGTTAGTCAATTCTCCAGGAGTGCCTACTTGGGAGCCCATTTTGCCTCTAATCCCTCCCAGCCCATAGTGGCATCCCGCCTTGATTGAGTTGTTATACATTTTTGAGTTATCTAACATATGTCCTTGAATGGGCAACAAGGGCATGGGTGCTTGTTGGTGTGTTTGGAGATTGGGATTGATATACATGTGCCGCTCACTGTTCGGGGCTCTAGAATGCAAAATGTGGCCCCTGCTCCTGCTCCTACTTCTTGCACGACGGGTCTCCCCGTTATTGCTATGATGGGGCATACATCTATACTCAACGCCCTCACCTACCCCTGGAATTGTACTGGGGGGGTCGTGCTTGAGTGGATTATGCTGGAGTGCGCGCTGTTAAGCTGATCTATCAGGCCCATTATGATTCCCCTAAGTACAGACACTTCCAATGTTAAGTCCTTGACATTTATCTTAAGTTCGTGTATTTCGGAACGTAGGACTTCAATGCCTCCATTCTGTGGGACTTCCACTCCTCCTCCAACAGACCTGACCGCAGTACAATCCAGGCGGGGACTGGCAACCTTTTGTTGAAAATATCAGTAGAATCTATGTCTTTAGTGACCAGGGGGTCAAAGCGGTTAGAGCACGTAATATTTACAGTCACTAATTCCTCCACCGTGTTCTTGGGAGGGGCGGCAGATGGAGACTGAGTCACTCGACTAGCTTCCTGGTGCTCTTGGTTGTTTGTGTCGCTGGTCAATGCTTGGCATGTTACAATATCCTTTGGTAATGGACCAGCATGTGTGACTCTCCTCTTGGAACTCTTATGTGTAAAGATAGATGCCATTTTGGGGCCCGCTTGCATGTTCTTGTTTTGGCCACTTAACAGGCTCTCAACTTCCTCAATTAACGAGTCTATATCGTCTACTACACAGTTAGCAGCAGCGCTTACTGATGGTCTCTTAGCCTGCTTTATTGCTCCATTTGGGCTTCCTTTGGCCTTACGTTTCCCCATCCTGCCATACTCTCCCTACTTATCAATGCATGCACTTCCAGTTCATTAACATGAGAATGTGTGAGATAAGGTACCTGGATAATATCACAGTACTCCTTCTCCTTGGTCCAACTCGTGAACGACAGCTTAGAGGGGTTGCCCAGCCCTGCCTCTTCCTGGCTTTGACGGGCTTTGACGGGCCCGCACTTCGCCCGGGCTTCGCCAGCGCGCGTCCCGTGCTGCGGGAGCCCCTGCAAGATTTTAACGGCGCCTCCTGGCGCAAAACAAACGTTGGCGGCTGCGCGACGGCGCTGGAAGCCGCAGGGCACGCTGGGGAGTGTGATCCTACACATGGTTTGACTCATATAATCTTCTGAATCGTAAACTGGCTATTGTGGCTAATGCCAAACCCCTGGGTTTCATTTTCGACAACAAGCGTAACCTACAAAGATTAATCTCTGCCCTGGCCAAAAGCACATGTTGCCATCTCAGGCTGCTTTGGGATAGCAGGCAGTGTTTTTCTGATCAAGACTTAATTACTTTAGTTTGGATACTTGTTCCTTCCTGACTGGATCACTGAAATTTGCTTATCTACACCCTACCAAATGTTCATCTAGCCCACTCACCCAAAGAGCTGTGCTACATGCAGCTGCTCGCTTTCTTTCTGGAGCATAGAAACTTGGAACATCAAAAATATACAAGCATTGGCAAAGCCAAATGTTGTTTAGCAACAGATCCCTATCAATATAAAAAAAGGTTGACGAAAAGCAAATATATGTGTTTTGTTTCAAAAAGCACACATCGTGATAGTAGACTCTAGCACTAAAGGAACTACTTTATTTGTGATGTGCTCCACATGAAAAAGTAGAAAGCCATCACTCACAGTGATGTTTATCCAGTGGCTGAAGTGGGCTGACCAACTGTCCCATGCTGTATGTTGTAACTAGCGGAAGAAAAATGCGAATGACACTACAACAGGCCAATGGATGAAGATGGCTGGATAAAAGACCCTTGAAGTAGGTTTATTACATAAATAAAATTTTAGCTAAATCAAGAGGTCTTGGATAATGCCAGAACTAAAAGTATATTCACAACTTAGGCACCTGCCCAGTACACTCTCCCTTCCCAACACTCTCTTTGTGTGCTTATGTAGGGAGAGCAAAAATGATTCACAATGAAGCAGTACAAAGTGAGACAGACTATGCTGAAGTAGGCATAAGTGTGCAGGCCTTGATTTGCTCACTTACCCAGGTCCCTTCCAAGCATGGTCTACAGGCAACGGAGAGATAGGAAATAAAAAATGGGCCCTGACTCCACCCACTGTCCTGGCTTTTCACATCTGGGGGTAAAATAATATTCTCTAGCCTTGCAGAGGAGATCAAGCAGGAATCTATTTGGTACACTTTTCAATGTGCCCAAGTGTCGTTGCATTGCTTTTTTCCCCTGGTAGCCCTTTCACAAGCCAGCCCCTGATAACGAGACCTGGAGAACATCTTACGTCAGTGTGTGTCATACCTCCAACACCTGAAAACCAAGTGCACACATCTACCTTCAGAAGCCCACATATATTTTTAGACACCCATTACACACATCAGCTGCACAAACACCATCCATCTGAAATTCACACACTCATTATCAAATGCCCTCACACACTAATCAGATACACCAAAACACTATCAGACACCTGCATTCACACCATCAACTACACCCACACTACCCACCTCCCCTTTACTATCTCTGTAAACAATGCTAAGTGAGTGACTAAAGCATATTTTGCAAACGAACCAAAAGAAGGAAGAGTAAAGGTGCAGGGAAAACGTTGACCATGCCATCTGAAAGCTGATACAGCAGCCTGCCTAAAATAGCAAACAGGAAGAAGGAGCCAGTGTGATTAGCACTGCTGCTCTTTGGCCACAATGATGCCAAGATTGGTGACCGATACCCATGTGTCATATTTGCAATTTCAAATAGTGCTTCGGGCAGTCCAACTGCTGGCCCGGGTCACCTTTATCCTCCAACAGGACAACTGATAGCTGGCCCACTACACTCTTTGCAAAAGTAAACAGTGGGCAGGTGCAAGAGTAAGCTGCCAAAACCTTCTTGGCCGAAATCATTTGCAGTGTAAAGAGGCTTGCAATATCTGATAAATGCATTGGCACCCTGTTCTCTCTTGCATATACTATCTATATGATTTGTGGGTGCTCAGATTCCTCTGATTGATGTAAACTCCTACTGCCATGCAGCGCATGTGAGCAAAGATTATAGTAATATATTGTCCATTGTATTTTAAGTGGTACTAAAGTGCATCTGTTTCTGAATTATTTTGATCCCCATGCATGAGAGGGTGGGAAATCATTAATGGCAGATCAGTGTCTCTGAAAGCCACCAAGGTATGTGGGAGATCCTGTTACATTCTCGGTTTACATTGCAGTCCCACTTGTCAACAGCATCTGTGAGTGGCATTTAGGCAATAGCCCCTCGAGGAACTATAGTACAAAAATCCAGCCAGTCACATGCTGCACTGACTTTCACACACTTTCCTGCACCACCATTCTAAGATGGCCGCCACCTTGCAATTGCTAGCTGTTCCGTTTTTCATTTTAGAAACTAAGGGGCATATTATCAAGCGGCAGTGATAATTATCGCTGGCCGCGCTTAGCGTGAGATTTTTTATCGCTGGAAATTATCGCCATGCTAGCGCTGTATTAACAACGCTTAGCGCAATGGCGATAATTTTCCAGCGATAGCGGTGTTTTCCATGGAACATCGCTGGTTTTCCAGCGATGTTCCATGGAAAACGGCGATATTCTTGATGATAGGGCCTGTGGTCTTAGCCACACAATCCACCCCCATGTTAGGTATGTTTAGTCTGGAATTTAACAGACGTTAAATTCCAGCGTTAAGGCATAGTTAGCGCGAAAAAAGTCAGCGCTAAACCGGATGGGGCTTCGTTGTAAATACAGCAAAGCACCGTTAGCGATATTTTCTAATGTAGTTGTAAGGGGCACGCCTACCTTGCATCTCATTAGCGATGCGAGGCGAGGCGATAGGAAACCGGGCGCTAAGGCAGGGAAACACGCGCTAGCGTGTCCTTGTTGATAAAGCGATAAAATTATCGCCGTTTTTCGCCCGAAAACGGATGCTAAAGCGGCGATAATCTTATCGCGGCCCCTTGATAATATGCCCCTAAATATCTTTTTCACCCTATTTACCTAGCTGCTAATCAAATATCTTCTGCTGTTTAGCCTGTGACCAGATAAATAGTGAAGTTCTCTGATGTATGTTGGCAGCCGGCTAAAGGGCAGGCAATATGTGCTATTTGCCCGGCTTCAGGATAAACAGACACTTTCTTTAAGGAGACCGATAAGAAGTCTGACTGCATTATTTAGCTGAAAGAGCACTAATGCATGTACAATATTGAATGTGAATTACACTGTGAATCTCCAAATGGCGCTATTGTTTTGGGAATAAGGAACGAATTTGATGACCTATCTTTTTAGAAGTGACAATAAATTCACTGTTATTGACTGTGTGTAAAGTTAGCCTGAGAAAAGATCTTCCTGTAGTGAACAATATATATGATTCCAAAGAAATGTTATGTTCACCTCATAAATTATCATGACATCACACTCGCTGAAACTATCGACCATATCCGCTGAATTTAAGAGAAATGCATTTTTGATGAGTAGCCATGTATCCCTGAACCTTTTCTATTTCATTTGCAAACTAAATAAAAAACACCATTTTGACAAATATTTGAAAAGTCAACAAAAAATGCATTTACCAAGGTGAAGTGGGTCACATTCCTCAGAGGCATCTGGTTAAAACGTATATTTATGTAAAATTCAGCCTGCAACATTGAATACATCTATGGCAACAAAAGAGACTTTACTTCTTTGCGTCATCCTTTTGAATTTCATTTAACTCAGCAGTTAAAAGACAGAAACAAGCTCTTGAATAATAATCAGTGTTTAGTTCTTTCACGTCTAAATAATCTTTGTACAGCCGGATGCATACTTACTTTTGAATTTGAGATGCAAAGTTATTCCTGTTTGCTTGCAAACCCCTTTCTTCATCCTTCGTAAAATCCCTGAGCAAATCCTCAAATACATTTACAAATCTCAAAGATATCCAGGCATTTAACTTTCTTCTTATATTGCGACCTTTGAAGAGCAGTGTGCCGTCTAGAATTACTTTCTTAGTTCGGGCTCACAGCTAGGATGGAAACATATTCAGAGTAAGGGTCAATTATATTTTTTCAGGCAACTGCAGTTCTATGAACTGTATAGAAAATGGGCCTGTGCTGCTTAGAATTGGCATCACGTGACCTACTGCGGAATGTCACTGCATATCTTATAGTAGGTAGGATATTAATGAAGCAGTATCTCTTAGAACAATAGCCTCTGACCACCAAAAATGCAATGCATTTAGAAGAATCTGTGTGAATAATGAATTTGGTTGTGGGTGATCTCAGAACTACATTTATTTACTCTTTCACGTGTGTTCTAGTAAAGGTATGCGTAGAAGTTTACCGTGCTAAATGCCAACATATGTTTAAATGTCCGTTGTTGAGCTGTGCTTCATTGCTAAGCATTGGAGTTTTGCTTTTTCTCTGAACAAATTAATTTATTTTTAATTGTTTTATGTAGAGTTTTGTGGATGAAATTTTATTATTGAGCCGGTTATGATGGCTCAGTGGACTGCAGTGATGTTTGTTTTTCCTCACAGTTACAGGTCGCGCCTGGAAGGGTCCACGCAGCCTTTCACCCTTTCCAAGTCGAAGAAATTGATCCTTAAAACCGGGGACATAAACAAAACACTTGATCAGACCTGACAGTATGATAGGATCTATGTAGATCGTCTATCCTCTCACTTGGTGTAATGAGGGCCTTAAAAGACTGGGGGCCATATTATCAAGAACGGCGATAACATTATCGCCGCTTTAGCGGCAGGAAACTGCATAACCTTTCAACCTTTCAGTTTCAGCAGCAACTGGAAAGAGGGAATAAGGGCTTGACTATGAGATACAGGACTCATCTGAGTAGTCCACCACCCACAAGTACTGATAATGTGTGATAGATGTGGTAATACCGGGCTATTATACATTTTGCACTTGGAAACAGTGAATACTCTTGGGAATGGCAGAATATGCAATAAATTCTCCAGGCTGTAACTCATCTTCTCTTTGCTTTTTCACTTGCACATTTCGCATGATTTCAGCGAGTGAAATGTCCAGAGAAGTCACATTTTCCCTCAAACGTTGCAATTCCTAATTCAGTTGGCAACTCCTTGTAAGGAAACATGCTTTTTGCAGGTTTCCCCCTACTTTTTGCCCCATTTGGACTGCTATCTGCTGGTTTATCGACTCCGAGAGTGCGCAGAGGCCAGCTGACCAGACCTCAGTGGCAGTATTCTTCCCATTACAAAGTGTATTTTGAATTGGCTATCCCCAATTGGCATGTATTGACTTACTTATAAGTCTCTAGAATATGGTATACCAAGGGCATGTAAGGTAGAATATCCACCCAAGAGTGCAGCACTAAGTGTGCCACCCTTCATGTGACAAAATGGATCCCATCCTGCCACTGCAGACTGGAAGGTCAATTGTCACACTGCCAGTTCGATTTGACTTTGTCATTACCATTTATGGCAAAGCCACTCTTTGCCTTAACATTATATGTAAGTCTCCTCTAAGGAAGACCTAAGAACCTTAAGGCAGGGAGCTGAATATTATTAGTTGGGAGATTCATGTTTATAAATGCCTTTGCAGCAAAACCCCTCAAATTGTTATTTTTCTGTGGAAAAGTTAGTAGCCCCATTGGCTAATACAGGGTTACAGGCTAGCACCCCAGCCTGGCTAACCTCTGGATGGGACTACCTAACTGGGTACCGTGAGGTATCAAATTTATCATGACATTAAACCCAACCTGATACCCAGGTCGAATTTATTGTCGCTATAAAGGCAAGCAACTTTTAGAAAGTTGCCGCTCTGTGACCCTGCTATTCCAGTGGCCTCAAACGAGCACTGACCCACAGACTGCATTCTGTCTGCCTAGAAAGTCATGTGAACAACTCCCAGGTTCTAAAATAATAGAAGCCCGCTGCAGTGAGAGGTGTCACCGGCTCCTTGCAGGAAGCCATTTGGGTGTTAGCCCAAAAGGCGAGCTTCAAAGGCGAAGCGGCCTTTGGTGGGCAAATGGTGATAATACTCCTGAGGGGCTGCCCTTTGTTTAGGTAGACATGCTAGAGATAGGGCCAGAGAGGGAAGACCAGTGCCCAAACCGTTTTTCCCGTGGGCATGTAGCCCACAGGTAGCCACACCTCTAGAGTGGGGTACTATGCTCCTAACAGTCATGGAAGGGTGCCAACATTTTGGGAGTGGGCAGAATAGTGAACTCTGGATTGTTAGGTGCCACACATTGCAGGAAAGTCATCACCAAGAGGGAGAGGATCTGGTAGCCCATTGCCTAATGACCACATGGCCCCATCGGGTCACTTGTCTGTGATAAATATGGTACCCCTAGCACCCTGAACCTCTGATCAGATCAGAATTGGAACAAGGACCGAAGATGGACTGTCCTTCTGCCCCTGGACTGCACAAAGAGAAGCTGCATAGTCTGCCGGACTGCACCTTCTGCATTTTTGGGCTAGAAAAGTTAGGACTGTGCCTGTGGCTCCTGGCTCGGGGAAAAGTGGTTCCCAGCCCCAGACCAAAGCAATTACTCCAAGGGTCAGTTGGCTGACCCCCTGGAACAGCAATAGGGACATTAAAGCTGAAGAATCCCAAAACAGAGAGTTGGTAGCCACATCAGCGGAATCGCTGCTGACTGTCACTGGGCGCCTCAATGGCCAAAAGTTGCTCCTGAGTCCGCTGGACCCAGAAGGGTCATCAGAGTCCAGATTGGTCACCCAAGAGGGACACTAGCCCCACTAAAGGATTTTACCAGGACCCCAATGTGCGGAGACCAAACGTCCAGCCACAGCTGGCCTTCCATGGTCTTAAAGAGGACTTCTAGGGACCCCGACTTCTGTGGCCAAATTCGCTCCACATCACCTGTGGAATGAGGAATCACCACAAAGACACCTCCATCAACCAAACCGTAACTGGAGTTTCCTGGAACATCTTTTCATCCTGTATCCTCAGCATCAGGACCACTCCATTAAAGCCTGTTGCGGACCTGCCATAAAGGTTGTAACTGGACTGGAAAATGCTCTAGTGGCCAGGTAACTGTCCAGATTTACTCCACTGGCCCACCGACCTTCATCCTGTCAGATTTGGTCACCCAAGCCAGGCCTGAGTAGCCAAACTAACTTTTACAAACATTTGAAAAGTTTACAAACCTTTTGTTGACCAATGCTTGTTTGCAGTTGAATTAAAACTTGATAAAACCTTTAGAACTCTGTTTCTCTGGAACCCTCCTATGGATTTTGCTCATTAAGACTCTAAAAATTAAAAATTAAAAAAATGATCTATTTTTATAAATTGGTGTCATGTTTCTTTCGTGTTGTGTGGCTTTCTTATTTTGTTGTGCGGTTCTGTTAAATGCTTTATGCTTAGTTCCTTTGTTCAAGCCATGCTGCTCGAAAGCCATAGCTACCCAGGGTTGAGCTTAAGGTTGTTCAAACGAGCCTGACTGCACCCAAGACAGTTTTTGCAAGTGCATCCCATGATAAGGCTACACAGCCATACCATATAATACACCCAAATCCTCATACTCCGTTACTGCTGAATCAGTAACTAGGGGCAACTTAGAGAGAAATCTTTGATACTTTCCATCAGTGAAATAAAGTAACAAATTTAGATGTAGGAGAACAAACAGTTTCCACTCTCTAGTGTCTGGGAATTTCTCTTATTTATTAGCTACAGCAGCTAGAAATCAGTCAGACTCTGCTGTAGTTGTATAGATTTTCCAAGCAACAATTTTATAAAAAACTACTTTTTTTATTCTGTTGGATCTTTTAGGATTATGGGAACTTGAGAACAGCAATGTCCTGAAATTAAATTTGATACATTTTGTGAGTTTTGCACACCACTATTTGTTTGTTGAGTATGGATATAGTTATCAAATGACTGTCTCTTGAGTTAGGTATAGGAATGGCTCATAGGTCATGTGAGAAAAAGCCCTTTTCCTATGGTCACCCTCCTCCAGCTTTTTGCTAGTTTTTATTGATGGTGTAGTTACTCTGAACACTGGGGCACTAACGTACTCAGCCCAGTGTATGAGCTCTGACCCCTAAAAACATGTACAATTGGCTCCTTCCTGATTGGCATACTTAACTTACTTATAAGTCCCTAGTAGATGGTGCACTGTGTACCTAGGGCATGTATGTTAAATGTCATTAGTGGGCTCCAGCACTTATTATACCAACACTAAAGTGACAAGTGAAACATGACTATAGACCTGCGACTGCAGTGTAGCATGGCAGTTTGTCATTCTCACCTGTAAAAATCACCCTTCTAACATGCCAAAAGCTTTCTTTTTAATACTCGTAAATCACTCCTTAGTAAGGCCGCAATGCTCATAGTGCAGGGTGCATGGTATTTAAACAGTAGGACAAGTGTACTTAAGTTTTACATGTCCTGGCAGTGAAAAATCTCCAAAGTTGTTTATCAGTGCAGCAAGACCATCTCTTCTATTGAAAAACACAGGGTTGCGTTATAACACCTTATAATGTATAAATCTAGAAAGTTGGCATTTTCTTGTCTAAAAGTTCCTTGTAGCCATGTCAGGGATATTTTCCAACTGTCACCTGGTAGCCTGCTAGGAGGTGCGAATTGCTCCCAGTATAAGTTAGTAGCAGGGATAAAAGTGGCACCCCTGGATACCTTCTGCTGAACATTGCTGGACCTGAGGAAGGCAGAAGAATGACTGCAACTGCTGAACCTTTTGGATTTCAGAAAGAGGACTGCACCGACTGTATCTTGTGGAGAAAAACCCCACCGGCTGGACTTGCTCTCACTTTAACCCAGGACAGAAGAGTGGGCCCCAAGGGCTAGTTCTCCATCCTCCTTTCAAGCTACAGGGACACAAAAGCTACAAGAAGCCCACCTTCCCAAGGAGCACAGCTGACCTGTTCTAACTGGACTTGCCATTAACCTTTCTAGTGACTTCCCCTAAAGTGAGCCCTGACCCTAAGTAGTGTCACTAAGATCCTGGGACCTTCGGATAGGTGTCAGAGTGTACTCCTCCTACCAACCCTAAAAGCTTGGAATTAGAAACGTTTTCAAGGATTTTTGCCAAAAGTTCCAGAGACTACCACTGGCCTGGAGTTGCAGCTGTCGATGTCACAGTTCCGATCGGACTCAACTCTCAACTTGCTGGTTTGCCCCACTGAAAGGATGACTTAAAATGTAATTCCAAAGGTAGAAATCTTCACTAGCCAGATATGCCAAAATTTCCTGCCATGAGGGACCATCTTTGGGTGTGAATTTTTAAATTTTCCCATTCTGAGCTTTCCCCTATAAGTTAATGGCTTCTTCCGGACTCTTTCTGACAGCTATCTGGCCTTGGGGAACCCAACTTGGCCACATTCTGCTATCTTGTCCCACTGAGAATTTTTGCCTTCTTTTCCAGAGACTAATTCCACCAGGGGCAAACCTGAATTCTGTATCCGACCTGCGCTCCATCCCGGTTGGCCTCAAATTGTGCCTAGGTTCCATTAAGCTCACCCAGATGAACGTATTTGGCGCTTAACACTTTTTTTACACTATGGGGCAGATTTCAATGTTGCCCGCCATCGATTGGGTATTGGGACCGACCGACCTCCTGTCGGCAGTCCCAACCCAGCAATTAGGATGCGACCGAACACTATTCGGTCGCAGTGCTATTCTTTACAATGGGAGCATGCATTATGACTGGAATACATGCTCTCGTTGTAAAGAGAAGAGGTGCAGTTCATCCCTGCACCCCATGGCAGGCACCTCAAGATGCCTACCACTGGGTGCAGGAATCAACAGAGGGCACCTATCGTGCCCCCTCTGCTGCCATCCGGAGGCCTTGCACTGTTGGGAGCCCATCGGAAGCCATTCAGAAATCCAGTTTGGATTCATTTCCGACCGACTCCATCCAAATGGGTCGGTCGAAAATGAATCCAAACTGCTGATTACTTGCCGTAGGAACGGCTCCGACCAAGGGTCGGAGCTGTTTCCTAAGGCATTGTAATCGGTCCCTATTTATGTTTAAACATTTCAAAATTCATATCTATGGTTTCCATTATTGAATTTTTGTCATTTTTGATGTAATTTTTCATTAACTTATTCCCTATTTTGATAATTTGGAGGAAGATTTTTTTGTATTTTGTTTTCAACATTTTAACTGCTTTGGCACTTCTAAATGCTTTACTAATTTTCTTAACTTATGCCTGTCTGCTCTGTGCCATAGATTCCAGGAGTTGAGTTTGGGATTAAATTACTGAAACCTTTACTGGACCTAGCAAGAATAGTGACATTATTACTTGTGGTGGACTACCATCCACCTGAACTAATAATCCACTTTCTCAGATTACAATATGTAATAATGGAGGGCTTTGGTGGTGATTGTTTATCATTAGTCAGGAAAAAGTAATGTTGATGACTCACCATTCTTGGGCTGCATTCCGGTGGTAACAAACAGAAATCTATTTTGCCTGAGCTCAAGTCTTTATTATCTATCTGCAAGACTGTCTTCCAGATTGCTGTAAACAATTAACATTATAAAGAACTTTGACAAAGGCCACAATAATAGGTACTGTGACATGTGAATCTCCTTTGTTAATAGTGGTAGAATGGGCCATCTCCAGTTGATGTGGCTTGGTTCAAATGGCTTGGTATCAGCTGCACAACGAACTTTGACCAGCTGAATACTTGAGAACAAATTCGAATATAAATATCTTTAATATATCCCAAACTACTTTTTGATCAGATTCTAGCCCCTCCCCCATATCGAATATATTCAGAATTATAGATGGATAATAGTGAATAGCGTAATTGTTTTTCACCGAGGGGTTTTGACTAACATCACAGAGACAATGAGAGAGAAGCTTGAATTGTCTATGATTCCATTCAGAGCACCAACCATCTGCTTGACCATCCCATGAGTTGGGTGGCATTCTCTTCAAAGCAATGGAGTTGAGCATTATTACAAGTGGCTATGGAATACTACAATATCATGTCCACTTCTCCAAAAATAAGGTAAACCCTGTGCTGTGTGTCTTCTACTATGAAGTTTGTGGCCCCTACCACAGTTCACAATGGCATGAGTCATTACCTCAACTTGTGATGAATGTGGCAATGTGTACCTGTCAATAGCGTAAATGATTGGTTGGTGGTATTATTAATAGGGAAATGGCGCCACAGGGTATATCCACGATATGTGTATTTAGGTAGCCTCTATCTGTACGGTGCTAAAAGGTGGAGAGAACCACCTGCCTCCCCAAACTCTGCGGCCTGAGCTGCAAATATAATATTAACAAAGATCCCTAGCACACGTAAAAGTTTAAATCCATACAGTCAAATAACAGTGGTAAATTTGTATAATATCACAAATATATGCACTGGTCACAGGAGATTTCTTTAGTCTTTTATTCTTTGTGTGGACCTTCTCACGTTTGAGTTCTACGCACAGCCCGATAGCCAACACGTGTTTCGTTGCTTCTGTTACATATACATGCAACTTTTTCAAGGCTCAATCGTCTTTAGTATGCAACTGTTAACATGTGGTGATATTTCCGACCCACATGGTCCTCCAGCATGGGGTAATATTTGTGGTGGGGTCCAAACAGCGACCGTCACTTCTTCAGTGTCTTGTTAATGGTAACTCAATCGTCTTTAGTATGCAACTGCTTATCCGTTTCTCCGTAATGCGTGCAAACCCCTCACGCTGGCTCCCTCGAGTACCAGTGCATATATTTGTGATAATATACGAATTTACCACTGTTATTTGACTGTATGGATTTAAACTTTTACGTGTGCTAGGGATCTTTGTTAATGTACCTGTCAATAGCAATTTTACCTACTTGCTGGTATCCACTACATGGGTCCATAGGTTTCAAAGGAGGCTGAACATATATCAGTTTAGCAAAGGGTACTTTTCCCAGAATGATGGACAAGTATGTGTCAGATTGGTTACTGTACAATACATAATACACATATACCTAAGAGTGACATTTCTTTTGCTTTCAACTCAGTAAGAGGGGGTCTTGATGCAGTGTAGGTCACACACATTTTACTCTCAATGATAATGATTTGTGTATTTTTCAAGGTGATATCATTTTTTATGTTTTACTACTCTGTATCTGGTTATCATTTGCCTTCACTAGATGGTAAATTGTGGGGGCAAAAAGCTGCTTTATGGCGTATTCCCAATGAGGGACTACCTGATATATATTACTAGTGACTCTCTAATAAGTAATCGCTTTTCAACTTTTGCTGAATGCGATGACAATTTTACAAACTGATATTTTGTCAGTGCTCGGTGGTCATTTAAGAAATTCTTTTTCCATACTTTCATTGATTATAACAATTTTTACAAGTGCAAACCAGTTTGCAACTCATTTGTGACTCAGAATTTTCCTAAATCAGGCTCATAGAAAATCATCTATTCACAAACTCAGTGAAACCTGCCACTGTGGACAGTTTGAAACAATTTAGCAGACTCGGAACACTTTAAATATATGAGTCAAACCCATGGCAAAGTATTTTCAAAGACCCCCCCCCCTTAATTTACACCTTACAACATCTGCGGTGTGATCCATTGTCAGAGAACTGTGAAGAATTCCAAAGCTGTCATGCTAAGCAGCATGTCTCCCAGTATTGGCATATTGTCCAACTTAGGCTAGAACTCACGTTCCTTAACGGAACTCTGTGATCCTGACATACATGTTATGGGAGCAAGACGTAGAGCTACATGGCCTGTGTCTATAAAGAATCCTATCACAGCTTCTTGCTGAGAATATCCCTGCTAGGAGCCAATCAACATGCAGCATGTCGGTATTGTGTGATTCACTGATTTACAATCTGTGATACCATACTTTGTACCACCCTTGATTCTCAGATAATAATGTTTCAAGACACATTTAATCAGTCCAGGATCAATTACAACATGTTGTATTTACATTTAGCTCATTTTGTGGTATTTCCATTTAGCTCCTGCTATTCATTCTATAACACAATCATACATCAACCAAACACTCTCAATCGCACTACGCTCCATAACGGAGTACATTTTAAATCAGTAGTAGTGAATAAGCACAGACAAATCTGGAGAAGATAAAGGGGCATACTTATCAAAAATTCACTCAACGCAGGGCAGCAAGCAAAGTTTCTGCACTGCGTTGGGTAAGCGGGAGAGAGCTGAAAGGCATCATATCAACTGAGATATGGCACTCTTCACCTCTATCTTTGCGCTGGCGCACTTGTGGCTGCATAGCACCAACGCGCCTGCGTTACGTCAGGACTGTTTTTGTGCAGGCATGGATACTGCTTGCACAAAAACAATCGAAAGAGGCATATTCTTCTTTCTATGCGTGATGCAGAATGCAGCATGCATAGAAAGAGAAAGTAACAAAGAGAAATAAACATTTCTCCTCATTATGCCTCTCTGTGGCACGCGTACCGATTTCACGCAATTCCAGCTTTATGAATCTTAGTAAATCCGGAATGGCATGAAATCCATGGGTGGATGCACGGGAACACCAATGCTCCACGCACGGAACACCTACCACTAAGAAATATAATGTAACACAGAGTATGCTGCTGCGCTGCGTTGCATCTCTTTACAAAGCCAGTCAAGGCCATGCAAATCAGGTCTTGTGTGGCTTTGTAAATACCAAATAAGCCTTTACGTTGCCCTGCGTCATCTTGCGCGGTGCAAGGGTGATGCAAAGGCCTAATAAATAGGTGCCAAAGAGTCTGCACTGCATATGGTATGTTATGTTATATTTATTTATAGAGCGCAATGTACCCTGAAGTTTCTTGACCCCAAGGGAAAACGTAACAGCAGCTAAAAGTTCACAGCCCTATCAATCAATCAATCAATCAATCAATCAAAAGGTACTTTATTCGGCAACTAAAAGCCATAAAAGCAAATATGTTAAAAGAGTACATTTCATCAGCATATATATTCAGTTTATAAAACCTGGATCACATAAAAAGATAAAATGTGAACATCTTTTATATCATTAAAAAAAGGCCAGGTTTCAGGTTATAAAATTACAAGAGATACATTATATAAAGTGCAAAGTGCTAATGGTAAAACCAGGTGCAATGGGCAATATATCATAAAGTGCAGGTGCTAACATCATGATAGCCCTAAGCCCAGAACAAGGGAAGGCAGGCTGGCTACTGCAAAGGCAACTTTTTCCTGTGCCTAGTGGCCCCTGTTAAAAAACTTGCAACCCCAAAACAGACCATAGGAGAGGATAACATTTGAAGGTACAATAATGCAGGCCTAACTTGGGTAAAATAGCGATCTCTGAGCAACGGGAATATGAACTTTCTGCGCAATGGACAATAAAAATCACAGCAGAAGATAAAATGTAGGGTATCTTGCTCTGAGAATTTGTCACATGGGCAAGGTTTTAAAGTGCCCAGTTTCGTAAATCCTTGGGGAAACGGCAATAGCCAAGGGACCAAATGCAGACGGAATCTAGTCAACACAAAACGGTGGAACGCATTACTAACAATGTGTAAATACGGTTGGACTTGTTTGTTCATGGTCAGTGTGACATACCTTCTCACAGTGGGCTTTCCTAACTCCTTCTCATCCCTGAGCCCCTGCCGCTTGTCCAGGAACTGCTGTTTGATATTTCTAAGATCTACTTTACCCAACGGCTTAGGGCTTAGGTACAGGTAGGGGCAGCCAAGCCATTTTGTCTGTTCCATTACATATTTTAGCCAGGGAATGTATGCAGCCCCCTCCAGCGCTGTGCAGTCAGTGATTATGAGTTGATTTAGGTTAGTAATGGGACTGGCCCAAATTCTCAGCCAACGCAGCAGGGGGGCAACCGCTATCAGATCCGAGATGTACCCCACCCCTAATTCTTCGTGTAAGATATATGCCGGGGTAGCGGGTGGGACTACAAGGAGTTTACGCATTAATTTGTTTTCATGCCCCTGAATATTCTTTGCGTACTTGTAACCCAAAACATCACATCCATAGGTTGCCATGGGGATGCACTTTTCTTTATAGATCTTCAACAGGGCGGGGAAAGGTTTTGACCCTAGTCTTTTAGCAAAATTCATAGTGGCCCCCGCCGCTCTGGCTAAGGTATTCTTTTTTTGCGTAATTTGTGCACACCAAGACCCTCGCTCGTCAATAAGTACCCCTAGGTAGGGAAAAGTAGGGACTTTAGTTAACTCAGCCCCCTTACAGTAAAATTTAGCCTTAGCACCCTTTCGAGGACCTATGGACATAGTATGTGATTTAGTGAAGTTAGTGGTCAGGTCTAGTGAGTCCATAAAAGCTATAAAACCATTTAAAAGTTGTTGGAGGCCCACAGCGGTTCTGGCAAGTAGGACCGCGTCATCTGCATACAGGAGTGCAAGAATCATCTTGGTACCAACCCTGGGGATGTCTTTACAGCTTGATATTAAAAAAATCCCCTAGCTTATTAATGTAGAGAGTGAACAACAGGGGGGCCAGGATGCATCCCTGTCGAACCCCTCTCTTCACTGCCCAGGTGTCCGTCAGACCGCCATCCCTATTATATCTGACTTCGGCCGTGGTATTTTCGTGGGCAGTATATAAAAAAGCCACCAACTTTGTATCTAAGCCCATGTTACATAAAATCAACCATAATTTAGACCTATTTACACAATCAAAGGCTGAAGTCAAATCCATAAAATCCAAATGTAAAATTCCCTTCTAGGCAATGGTGTATTTCCCGATCACTAAATACAAGTTAAGACATTGATCCAGCGTCCCTTTGCGCTGCCTAAAGCCATATTGTAAGTCAGAAATAACATTAAAATGATCGAGCCATACAGTTAGACAATCCAATATCACTTTGTCCATGATTTTAGCAGCAGAATCTAAAAGCGAGATCGGTCTATAACATGCAGATCGCCCCGTGCACCCTTTTTAAAAATGGGGATAATAACTGCATTGCCCATGAGGGGGGAAAACCACAAGAGCAAGCTGCATTAAAAACGTGGGATAAAATCTTAGCCCAAACCTTAGGGTCAGCCTTATATAGGTCAGCAATCAATCAATCAATCAATCAATCACAGAATTTGTAAAGCGCACTACTTACCCGCGAGGGTCTCAAGGCGCTGGGGGAAAAAAAGGGGGGGGTGCTGCTACTGGTCAAACAATCAGGTCTTGAGTAGCCTCCTGAAGGTCAGCAGGTCTTGGGTCTGTCGTAGGCTTAGTGGAAGGGTGTTCCAGGTCTTGGCGGCGAGGTGGGAGAAGGATCTGCCGCCGGTGGTGGTTCTTTGAATGCGAGGGACGGTGGCGAGGGAGAGGTCGGCGGAGCGGAGTTGGCGGTTGGGGACGTAGAAGAGGAGTCGTCTGTTGAGGTAGGCTGGGCCAGTCTTGTGGAGTGCCTTGTGTGCGTGGATGAGGAGTTTGAAGGAGATTCTCCTGTCGACGGGGAGCCAGTGCAGGTTCCTCAGGTGGGGGTGATGTGGCTGTGGCGTGGTACATCGAGGATCAGGCGTGCAGAGGCGTTTTGTATGCGTTGCAGTCGCTTGATGAGCTTAGCCGGGGCTCCCGCGTAGAGGGCGTTCCCATAGTCAAGTCTGCTGCTGACGAGGGCCTGGGTGACTGTTCTTCTCGTGTCTGTCGGGATCCACCTGTAGATCTTGCGGCATGCGGAGGGTGTTGAAGCAGGAGGATGAGACTGCGTTGACTTGCTTGGCCATGGAGAGCGTTGAGTCGAGGATGACTCCCAGGTTGCGTGCGTGGTCGGTGGGTGTCGGGGCTGCTCCCAGCATCGTTGGCCACCAGGAGTCGTCCCAGGCTGAGGGGTTGGAGCCGAGGATGAGGACCTCTGTCTTCTCCGTGTTCAGTTTTAGTCGGCTGATCTTCATCCAATCGGCGACGGCCTTCATCCCTTCGTGGAGGTTGGATTTGGCGGCGAGGGGGTCCTTGGTGAGGGAGAGGATCAGTTGAGTGTCGTCGGCATAGGAGATTATGTTGAGGTCGTGCTGTCTGGCGTGCATGCGTGCGAGCGGGGCCATGTAGATGTTGAACAGTGTTGGGCTGAGGGACGATCCCTGGGGTACGCCGCAGATGATCTCGGAGGCTTCGGATCGGAATGGTGGGAGGCGGACTCTCTGGGTTCTGCCGGCGAGGAAGGAGGTGGCCCATTCCAGGGCCTTGTCTCGGATCCCTGCGTCATGGAGGCGTGCGCGTAGAGTGCGGTGGCAGACAGTGTCGAGGCGGCGGAGAGGTCCAGCAGGATGAGGGCTGCGGTCTCACCGTTGTCCAGCAGGATCCTGATGTCGTCGGTGGCGGCGATGAGGGCAGTCTCAGTGCTGTGGTTGCTGCGGAACCCCGATTGGGATGGGTCCAGGATGCTGTTTTCTTCGAGGTATCGGGTTAGCTGTTTGTTGACGATCTTCTCAATGACCTTGGCTGGGAACGGAAGCAGGGAGATGGGCCGGAAGTTCTTGAGGTCTCTCGGGTCCGCCTTGGGTTTTTTGAGTAGGGCGTTGATCTCTGCGTGTTTCCAGCTCTCTGGGAAGGTCGCGGTCTCGAAGGAGAGATTGATGATGTTGCACAGGTGGGGTGCGATGGAGCTGCTGGCTTTGTTGAAGATGTGGTGCGGGAAAGGGTCTGACGGGGAGCCGGAGTGTATTGTGCTCATGGTCTTGATGGTGTCCTCGATGTTCCACGCTGGCCCAGGCTGGCAGGGGGTCGTGGTCGATGGTGTGCGGCGGGTCTGGTGCATCGATCTTAGTTGGGGCTGTCTGGGTGTTGAAGCTGTCGTGGATGTCGGCGATCTTGCGGTGGAAGAAGGTGGCGAGGGAATCGCACAGGGATGCGACGGTGGGATGTCGTTGGTGTTGGAGCTGGGGTTGGAGAGTTCCTTCACGATGTTGAAAAGCTCCTTGCTGTTGTGTGCGTTGTTGTCGAGGCGGTCTTTGAAGGAGATTCTCTTGGCGGACTTGATGAGGTGGTGGTGGTTACGGATGGCGTCTTTGTGGGCTGCGTGGCTGTCCGGTGTCTTATCACTGTGCCATTTCTTCTCTAGTTTCCGGCAGGTACGCTTGGAAGCTAGGAGTTACGAGGTGAACCAGCTGGCTCTTTTGGCGGTGTCAGCGTAGGTGAGTTTTTTCAGCGGGGCGAGGGTGTTGGCACAGTCGTCCATCCATCTTCTGAGGTTGCAGGCAGCGTCGTCGGTGTTGGATGGGTCGGAGGGAGGGCTGAGAGCGAGGGTTGCCCGTAGTTGGTCTTCGGTGACTTTGCTCCAGCAGCGGCGTGGGATCTGTTGGGTGCGGTGGTGTGTGGTGGGTTTCTGGAAGGTGAAATGGATGCAGCGGTGGTCGGTCCAGAGGAGTTCCGTGGTGTGGCTGAAGGAGACGTGGGAGCTTGAGGAGAAGATGGGGTCGAGCGTGTGGCCGGCGGAATGGGTCGGTGTTGTGACGAGCTGGCTCAGACCGAGGTTGGCGAGGTTGTCGATCAGGGTGGTGGAGTTGCTGTCGTTGTTGTTCTCCAGGTGAAAATTCAGGTCTCTGAGGAGGATGTAGTCGGTAGAGGTCAGGGCGTGCGTGCTGATGAAGTCGGCGATGGAGTCGCTGAACTGGGGTCTGGTGATGATGTGTCGAGCAGGTCCCAGAGCTCGACGGCGTGTTTGCGTGCGGAGCGGGTGTTCAGTAGGATGCATCGGAGGTGGTTGCGGTCCTTCTTGGCGGGCGCCTCGGTGGCTCTGAGGCTGGTGTAGCTGCAGTTCCGGCAGGTGAAGGGACCATGGGTGCATTTCGGGGCGGCCTTGAAGCAGTTGTGCGTCCGTCCGGGGTTGAGAGCGTGGAGTGTGGTGGCATCGTATCGGCGTCGGTCCTCGAGGCTGGTGCAGGGGGCGCACGGCCCAGGGGTTCTGGCGCTGGGCGCGGTCCAGGCGCACAGCAGCCGCCATATATGGGGAGGTGGAAGGGAGGAGCAGCTGGGAGGCGGGAGGCAGGGGCAGCGAATGGGCAGTCAGGGGGGCGGGGCCGCAGGGGACGCAGCGGCGGGAGTGGAGAGAGGCAGCGAGGGGTACAGAAGGCAAGAAGGACACAGGGAAATGGGGGCAGCGAGGGAAACAGAGAGAAAATGGGCACAAAGCAATGGGGGCAGCGAGGGAACAGAAGAAAAATGGACACAAAGCAATGGGGGCAGCGAGGAACAGAAGAAAAAATGGACACAAAGCAATGGGGGCAGCGAGGGAAACAGAGAGAAAACGGGCACAAAGCAATGGGGGCAGCGAGGGAACAGAAG
Source organism: Calotriton arnoldi (assembly GCA_963921515.1). Classification (NCBI taxonomy): domain Eukaryota; kingdom Metazoa; phylum Chordata; class Amphibia; order Caudata; family Salamandridae; genus Calotriton; species Calotriton arnoldi. The sequence goes on along the minus strand of CAWUFW010023821.1, from coordinate 19,709 downwards.
AAAAAATGGACACAAAGCAATGGGGGCAGCGAGGAAACAGAGAGAAAACGGGCACAAAGCAATGGGGGCAGCGAGGGAACAGAAGGAAAAAATGGACACAAAGCAATGGGGGCAGCGAGGAACAGAAGAAAAATGGACACAAAGCAATGGGGGCAGCGAGGGAAACAGAGAGAAAACGGGCACAAAGCAATGGGGGCAGCGAGGGAAACAGAGAGAAAACGGGCACAAAGCAATGGGGGCAGCGAGGGAACAGAAGAAAAAATGGACACAATACAGTGGGGGCAGCGAGGGGAACAGAAGAGAATGGACACAATACAGTGGGGGCAGCGAGGGAAACAGACGGAAAACGGGCACCGAGGCCTCAAGCAGAGGGCGAGCTTACCAGCAGCAGCAGCGGGCAGGACACCATAGGCGGAGCTGTGTGGCGGGGGATCGACCTACCTGGTAAGGTCAAGGGTCGCTCTCCTCACCGCGCGGCCCAGGGGTTCTGGCGCTGGGCGCGGTCCAGGCGCGGACGGGCGCAGACGGGCTTGCCTTAGGTGCGCCTTGGGCGCGCCAGCGGTGCGGTCGCACAGCGGCCGCCATATATGGGGAGGTGGGAGGGAGGAGCAGCTGGGAGGCGGGAGGCAGGGGCAGCGAATGGGCAGTCAGGGGGGCGGGTCCGCAGGGGACGCAGCGGCGGGAGTGGAGAGAGGCAGCGAGGGGTACAGAAGGCAAGAAGAACACAGGGAAATGGGGGCAGCGAGGGAAACAGAGAGAAAACGGGCACAAAGCAATGGGGGCAGCGAGGGAACAGAAGAAAAAATGGACACAAAGCAATGGGGGCAGCGAGGGAACAGAAGAAAAAAATTGACACAAAGCAATGGGGGCAGCGAGGGAAACAGAGAGAAAACGGGCACAAAGCAATGGGGGCAGCGAGGGAAGAGAAGAAAAAATGGACACAAAGCAATGGGGGCAGCGAGGAAACAGAGAGAAAACGGGCACAAAGCAATGGGGGCAGCGAGGGAACAGAAGGAAAAATGGACACAAAACAATGGGGGCAGCGAGGGAACAGAAGAAAAATGGACACAAAGCAATGGGGGCAGCGAGGAAACAGAGAGAAAACGGGCACAAAGCAATGGGGGCAGCGAGGAAACAGAGAGAAAACGGGCACAAAGCAATGGGGGCAGCGAGGGAACAGAAGAAATAATGGACACAATACAGTGGGGGCAGCGAGGGGAACATAAGAGAATGGACACAATACAGTGGGGGCAGCGAGGGAAACAGACGGAAAACGGGCACCGAGGCCACAAGCAGAGGTCGAGCTTACCAGCAGCAGTAGCGGGCAGGACACCACAGGCGGAGCTGTGTGGCGGGGAGCCGACCTACCTGGTAAGGTCAAGGGTCGCTCTCCTCGCGCAGCGGCCGCCATATATGGGGAGGTGGGAGGGAGGAGCAGCTGGGAGGCAGGGGCAGCGAATGGGCAGTCAGGGGGTGGGGCCGCAGGGACGCAGCGGCGGGAGTGGAGAGAGGCAGCGAGGGGTACAGAAGGCAAGAAGGACACAGGAAAATGGGGGCAGCGAGGGAAACAGAGAGAAAACGGGCACAAAGCAATGGGGGGCAGCGAGGGAACAGAAGAAAAATGGACACAAAGCAATGGGGGCAGCGAGGGAACAGAAGAAAAATGGACACAAAGCAATGGGGGCAGCGAGGGAAACAGAGAGAAAACGGGCACAAAGCAATGGGGGCAGCGAGGGAATAGAAGAAAAAATGGACACAAAGCAATGGGGGCAGCGAGGGAAACAGAGAGAAAACGGGCACAAAGCAATGGGGGCAGCGAGGGAACAGAAGGAAAAAATGGACACAAAGCAATGGGGGCAGCGAGGGAACAGAAGAAAAATGGACACAAAGCAATGGGGGCAGCGAGGGAAACAGAGAGAAAACGGGCACAAAGCAATGGGGGCAGCGAGGAAACAGAGAGAAAACGGGCACAAAGCAATGGGGGCAGCGAGGGAACAGAAGAAAAAATGGACACAATACAGTGGGGGCAGCGAGGGGAACAGAAGAGAATGGACACAATACAGTGGGGGCAGCGAGGAAACAGACGGAAAACGGGCACCGAGGCCACAAGCAGAGGGCGAGGCTTACCAGCAGCAGCAGCGGGCAGGACACCACAGGCGGAGCTGTGTGGCGGGGGAGCGACCTACCTGGTAAGGTCAAGGGTCGCTCCCCCGTCTGGGCCGGGAGCCTTACCCCCAGATGTTGAGATGATTGCTTTGTTGACCTCATCTATGCTAAAGTGGAGGGGTGCGCTAGCTGTCCCACCGACCATTTATACCTCAGATTCTCCTATATCGGTACCGCCATAGATTTTACCAAAATGCTGTACCCAATGTTCAGCAGGAATTATACAGTCTGTGTTGGAGTTAGGCATATCAGAAAAGAAGGGGCTATTAACCACAGACCAGAATTTGGAGCTATCTGCCAAGACGCTTGCTTGCCCGAGAGCCTCCCAGGCCTGCTCTCTTATCAGCTTCTTCCTCTCCAGCACTGCAAGCTTATATGCCTTTCTTCTATTCTTGATCACTGCCTCATCTCTTGGGTTATGCTTAAGGGCCTGCATAAGCTCCATGTGGGCCGCAGAGCAGGTGCCATCAAACCACCTCTTGGCTTTATGGCATCTTGTCCTGCTCACAGTGGTTAGGTTAGATGATATCTGCTTAGTTATTTTGTCGAAGGCCTCTAAAGTGGCTCTGTCAAGCGTAGTAGTATCCATGCATGCTTGGATCTCTGTAGCGCAAACGGCATACAGATTATCCAAGAAACTTTCTGAGGTAATCCTTTCCCACTTCAAACTGCATGCTTTATCTTTGGTACTGATATTTTTATTTGTGATGCAAGTGGTCACCTCCCCTGTTAGAATGGCAGGAAAGGACAGCTCAAGTGTGAGGGGATTGTGATCACTGTGGCAATTCCAAGAAACGCTCAGGTTCTCCACAACCGAAACTAACGACGCAGACAGCATAATATAATCAATTATACCAGGCCTTCCGTTTCCTGCATAAGTAGGAACCGAAGCCAACATATCTGTTTGCTGTAAGCAATGTAGATTGTGGGCTGAGAGAAGGCCTCCTAAAAAGATGCCTGGCAGTGTGTGCTCAAAATGATTTGTCGATGGTAAAAGATCCCCTGCTCTGTTGTTAAAATACAATTAGAATGGCACTGGTGACTGTTAAAATTCCCTAGAATTATCAAATTGTGGTAGGCTGGTTTGCCTTCCTCGTAGTATTCAAAAAGTTCCTCTAGAGCTAGGAAATGTTCTTACTCATGGCTTCTGGAAAAGGAATTATAAAAATTGACAACTAGCAGAGTGGGAAGATTCTTGAAAGACAACTCTACCGCTAGCACATGGGGTGATCGGCATTCTATCATTTTTGTCTTGCAAGCAAGTTTGAGTGAAAACATCAAGAGCAGACCCCCTCTTGCTCTTCCCATATTTGAAGGGGTAGCATATTTACAAAATGAGATAAAACCATCTAAATAAAAACTTTCATTTGCCTCCCAGGTTTCTTGTAGGGCAATAATGTGGTGCGTTGAAAGGAATTATTCCCAAGATATATTGCCACTTTTTGACCTAAGACCCGCTATGTTCCATGAGAGAGCCTTCACACATGGAACAGCAGAAATGGCAGATGTAGGGATAGTGCTGGGGAATTTATCAAACATTGAGTCAGGCATAGATGCCAGTGGGATTAGGTTGTTAGAGACCATATGTGGTGATTTGTTGCCCTGTATCTTTTTATCCTCCTGCTTTAGTCAATCGTTTTCATCCAAGCCCTGAAGACTAGCTAGGGGTTGGAAGCGGTTTCTCATGGGTAAGATTGTGTCCATATTTCTTATATGGCCAGGCCTAACTGGGTTAGAGGGTAACTGCCATTGGGAATTGGCCAAGTGCTGCTTGGGGGGGTAAAAAAACTGTAAAGGAACAGCTCTAATTGTGGAGGGAGAGCTATTCTTATGGTGACATTCCACTAGCGCCTTAGCCTGCACAGGGTGCTTAAAATTAACAACAATACAATCCCCCCTCGACATTTGTTTTTGACCTACGACCAATCCATCCTATTCTTCTGGCCATAATAATATCAGAGGATATGTTCTGGCCAATTGCCACATTCTTATTACACCAGTGTGTGACCTTGTGGATTAGGTCCAGGGAAGTTTCCTTAGAACCTTGCGAAAGTGGGGGAGCCCCCATTAATACTGCAACTAGGGGAGCAGATGCGGGGGCCAGATCGAGAATGCATTAATTTCCATTCTTGGTCATTAGAGGTTGAGGCGAGGTGCCTATAGGTGGTAGGCCTTCCTTAGGTGTTAGTGGCCTACCCATTTGAGCTACCTGGGCTACTGGAATCGTCTCTCCAGGTATGCAGTTGTTTTTGGGTCTACAGGACAGTTCCTCGTTCTCTAAATCTTAAGTGCACCTCACCTGGAAAATTTGATTTGTGTCGTCAGACACAGAACATGATTCCCCCCCCTCCAACCACTGGCTTTGACCTTATGAGGCAGGTATTGCACATGGGAATAGAAGAAATAAGTCTCCTCTCAACCCCTTCCAGTTTTACGGTTATTGGTGCTAAGAAGGCTTTAGTCATTAACTCCAGACTTGTAAAGAGAGTGTCCAACAAATGTTCAAGATTGGGCCTGGCTGGTAATGGGGATTTTGGCTGTGGTGACTTCCTTGTGGCCTTGTTGCAGCCTGTTTGCTTCCTCTTGGTGGGGGGACATTCCAAGATTAAATCATCACCCGCTGGCAGTTTGGCTGTCAAGGTGCTTAAGGATGTTGCCTGCTCACCAGGAGCGGCCACCATGGGTGTGGATACAGATGCAGGAGGACTTAAAAACCCCGCTAAAAACCCCCGCAATGACCCCTGTCGACTCCTGCGCCTCACAATTTGTGACCACAACAGAACCCTGGACAAGTTTCTCTGTCTCCATCGAGAGCTTTCTCTCAGTCAGAGCTTTTTCCTGCGTTATCACATGTGCTGCCCTAGTTAAAAAGGAATCGATGGTTGCTACCGTGTTGCTTCCTGAGGGCCCCCCTTGGCCAGCAGTCATTTTCCTTTTGCCCATGGCTACGTGAGCTTGATTCACCGGGCTTATGTGGGGCACAATATTCGTAGTTTAGGATGCCGGGGGAAACGATTACCACTCTCCTTAATAAAGATTCTTGGAAGGGCTTGATGGTAGGGGGTACTAAAAAAGTCTATGTGAGTGTGAAATAGCACTTCAAAGCAAACAGTACAAAGTACCTTATTGATGGTGCGGGAACCACGTCCTGATAGCCTCAGAAACCGGCAGGTTCCAAATTAAAAACCAAGGGACCTGGCCCAGCCCAGCCTCTTCTGGCGGCTGACGGGCACAGACGGGCCCGCTCTTGGCCCAGGCTTCGCCCGGGCACGCCAGCACAAGTCCCGCATTGCGGGGCCCAGCCACTGCTGTTATGGGCCTCTGGGTGCGAGAGGAATACGGCAACGGCCGCGAAGGCTGCTGGGGCTTGTGGTCCTGACAAGCGTGCTTCCCCCTCCTCTCGGTATCAGGCTCTATCTGAATACATATTGAGAAGCCATGGTTTTAATGATCGTCTAAAACAGCAGTGGGTTTATTCTGTGCAGATGGCAGAGGAAGCTTCCATGGTCTGGAAGCCGCCACTAGAAAGGCGTGATCACCAAAGGTAACCGTAGGTTTTCTAGGGACTTCTAGAAAAGCGAGGTTGACCGATTTGAGGTTGTGAACAGGAAGGTGCAAGTGAATTTTTATAGTTTAAACACTGGTGTTTTAGCATAAATTGTTTTGCGAACACTTCGTACATCCTTAAAGATAATCCTTGATTCAATGTGGAGCCCAGTGCAAGGATCTTCTTTTAACAGTGTTTTTATTGAATTTATATAAAGTAAGAAAAGAAACAATATAGCAAAAAAAATTGGTTGAGGCAAAAAAGACCATTTTGTCATTCCAATACAGGACATGGAGCATTTAAGAGTTCAGTCAATCATGTTTTCAGCATCATTTGTCTCTTCAATGATTATTATTTTCACACTAGTTCTCCTACATTTTTCTTGGTGCTGTTTAATACCATTGCTCCTTTCGTTTTCCAGGTGTTACCAGCATTTCAGTATCACACCTGAGTTAAGTTGTGTCAGATTGCCACACTTGGTGCACTCAAAGTGAAACCTTAGTTGCCATAATGTGTTAATATAGAGAGGACAAGAGAAGAGACAAAATAAAAGAAACAAAGACAATAACAGAGGGGGTAAAAGAATAAAAATGTCCTTGAGTTGTGTCTCTCTTCTTGTTCCTTTGTATCAAACGGCTCTGAAGTAGTCCCCGTGCCCACGGCAGTCCCCCCAGGTTGGCGAGAAAGTACTGGGAGGGTTCCTCACACTCCAGTGTGTGAAAGCCCTCTGCCCATCCGTGCTCCTCCTGTCACCATATAGTGTTTTTCAACAGTCACCTTGGCGTTATATAGGGTAATAGTCCTCTTCATCTCCTGTGTCATAAAGTCGAGGAGTAAAGTGCCAGATGCCTGAGACTTTTCCCACTAATAATGTCACTTGTCTTCTCCACTTAGATTGCTTCTGCCTCAACCTTGGCCATTTTATCTCTTCTGCTCCTTAGTTTGCAAATGTGGGAGATTTTGCCAACTTCTACAGCCTGGCTATAATGTGTTTGGCTAACAAAAAAGCTAGATCTAGAAATTTACCCTAAATTTATGCTTTTCAGGGGTGAGGCATCAGACCCAAACAGGAGGTTTTAGTCTTATTCAGATTTTCCCCATTGTGTCATCCTCCAGTTAACTCATCACTGCCAACCAAACGCCATTATCTCTGGGAAACTCCATAGCATATGGCAGTGATCCATGCCTTCTTTCTGTTCTCTTTCTAGGTCATTAAACCTTCAGGAGCATGCATATCTTTCAAAGTTTGTTAGAGGTGAGCTAGAGACTATGGAGTATATGAAATTGTAATAGATTGAACCTGGCATTTCTGGATACCTTGGGGTTGTAGCCTAATATTAGTCTCAAGTCCATATCTTCAAATTCCCTTCCAATGTCAAAGGGCCATTTCTTTGTGAGGATATTCATGTTGGTTCCAGTCTATGTGAGTAGGGCCCGGTACAGGGTTGTCACTAATCACTTTCCTTCCCCATCTTCAGCATTTGTATACATTTGCTGTTCATTGTGTTCCCTACCAACTAACTGCCTGAGTGATTTAATTATTTTCCCATACATCAGGAATTGTGCCTCTGGAACACTCTCATTTTCTTTGAAGTCAATAAAGTCTTACACTTCTCGACTGGCATATAGCACTCCAAGCGTGCCTATTGCCTTCTCCTCTCAAGGTTTAAGTGTATGTACAAATTCAGATCCCTTCAAACTCCCAATAGTATTCAGACAAAATATAGAGTTAGCAATGTCAATTTACACAAATATCGAGTTGTAAATATCGTGACACAGAAATATCAACAGCAATAATATCGTGGTCAAGAATATTGATTTTAAGGTAAGAAATATCGTTTTTAAAAATATATAGAAGTCATTATTATCGTTTTCCAAAAATATAGTTGTTTAAAATATTGAATTTTTAATTAATGTTATGTATTTTAGTATATATTTTAAATGTATGTGATGTATTTTTTGTATATGAATTGTTTATATTTTTAATATATGTGTTACATTTTAAGTAGTTATCAATTTTATTTTTAATAAAACTTGCATTTTTTAGTTCTGTAGCAGGTCGTGGGTTTATAGAGGAATTGGGTGGGAAGTAATTTAATTATAATAAATTAATGATTGGTTGTTAATTAATATTAATTAATTAATTGGTAATTAATCATGGTAACTGTGTAATTAATTTTAGGTGCGGGTTGTGGGGTTTATAGGGTAAAGGGTGGGAAGTGAATTAATGAGTTTTAATTTGTTTTTTAATAAATAATATTTATTTAATTGGTAATTAATTATTTTAACTATGGAAGTACATTTTTTTAAAATTTAGATGTGTGTTGTGAATTATGTGGTGTTATAGGGTAGGAAATTTAAAAACGATATTTATGTAATATATAAATTTTTTGTTTCTAAATGTTTTCTAATTACAAATATTTATTTGTTTAAAAATTATTTTTTATTTTATTTAACATAATATTTGTAGGTATTTGTCATATGTATTTAACATTATAATATGTTTTTATTTTTTTAATTTTTAAAATTAAATATATTTGTATTTACATTTTTAACATATTTATATATTTATATATTTTTTTAACATTTTGTTGTTAATATTTTGTTTTTTTAAATTTTGAACTGACTGGAGTGGGAATATTAATTGTTACCCCTCCGCAATCCAACACTTTCCCTACTGTTGCACTGATTGTAGTGGGAATAGTAAACTTTATCCCGCCACTATCCAACACTTTCCCTACTGTTGCACTCACTGGAGTGGGAATAGTAATTTTACCCCTCTGCTATCCAACACTTTCCCTACTGTTACATTTATTGGAGTGAGAATAGTAATTTTTACCCCTCCGCTATCCAACACTTTCCCTACTGTTGCACTCATTGGTGTGGGAATAGTAATTTTTACCCCTCCACTATTCAACACTTTCCATAGTGTTGCACTGACTGGAGTGGAATAGTAGATTTTAACCCTCTGCTATCCAACATTTTCCCTACTGTTGCACTCATTGGAGTGGGAATAATAATTTTTACCCCTCCGCTAGCCAACACTTTCCCTACTGTTGCACTTACTGGAGTGGGAATAGTAATTTTTACCCCTCCGCTATTTAACACGTTCCCTACTGTTGCACTGACTGGAGTGGGAACGGTAGATTTTATCCCTACGCTATCCAGCACTTTCCCTACTGTACCACTCACTGGAGTGGGAATAGTAATTTTTACCCCTTCGATATCCAACACTTTCCCTACTGTTGCGCTTATTGGAGTGGGAATAGTAATTTTTACCTCTCCGCTATCCAACACTTTCCCTACTGTTGCACTCATTTGGAGTGGGAAAAGTAATTTTTACCCCTCCACTATTCAGCACTTTCCATAGTGTTGCACTGACTGGAGTGGGAATAGTAAATTTTAACCCTCTGCTATCCAACACTTTCCCTACTGTTGCACTCATTGGAGTGGGAATAATTATTTTTACCCCTCCGCTAGCCAACACTTTCCCTACTGTTGCACTGACTATAGTGGGAAATGTAAGTTTAAAGATTTTTAAATACGTTAATGTTTTAATTTATGATAGAATGTTTTTTTATTAGATTTTATGTTATTGGTATATATATATATACAGGTGACCCAGTAGAAGGCAACTCGCCGAAACACGTTGGTCCGTAATTGTACAGCAAAGGACCGCTTTTATCACCTAATGTTTGAGCCTTAATAAATAATTAACTTTTGTAGAAACTGACCTGGAAGTTGGAGTTTCATTGGTGATTGTTGTACGTGTGCCGCCGTAGGAATGGGTGTCCAGGAGAAGGAACGCCCAATGGAGATATATATATTTATATATCTATAAAACGACAATTTTCTCTCATTCAAGAAAAAGTCCAGGACACTCCAGGATGCTGAATTTCATTTATTGCAGTAAAGACAGCCCTCTACCAACGCGTTGCACCTTTCAGCTTGTTCACGGTATGGCGAGCATTGTTTCACTTCCGTTTTACATACAATCGTGTATGGACATAAAAAGTGGACAAGCGCGTTACTGGCTCAGATTCTTGGCCGCCATATTATAATGTAGTTTGCCCCAATTTCGCAAGGCTCAATACATATTAACTAAAGTGCATGTGCAGATATTGCTGTCACTACCCCTTCAGCATTAATCTCTCACCTTTACTGCAAATTAGAATAAAGTGCAAGTGCAAATATATACCTTTCGCAGTATGTATTCTCGGCATTCATAAGCCTCATTTAGTGATATCCTGTCCTGTGTTCACGGAACACGATATATACAAATAAACTGCAAATACAGATATTTATTCAACAATACTGCCATTCTGTACAATTAAAATCAATCCCACTAATTATAGGATTGAAGTCGTGTACCCATAGCGACATTAGTACTCATACTGCCATCTTTGAACACATTTTCCGCAGTGATATTATACTGGAAACAATTGCCATATCTCGAAACATCTTCTTTAAACGGTTTCAATAGTATCCATATGTAACCTCAAATGGCAATTCATGATATCTATATCATTAAAATGTTCATACACATGTGTCCTGCCCAAGTGGGCATACGCGCAAGCAGTTGTCTTGATCTTCGTTGTTATCATTCCCGCCCCAGTGGGCATAGGTACACTTGTCATAATTAAATTCGATCTGTACAGTTCATAGCACATCACACTCATCATAACTTAATTATGGGTCTTATTACACAATTGTAGAGTTACCTCCAGTCAGCGCTTGTTCCCTATTTACAAACACGGAAAAGAAAAAAGAAAAATAATAAAAGAATTCTATGTACAATTTAAAATACAAATTAATGTAATCACATTGTGGAAGGAGACCTCATACCATACATTATAAAATATTTTTCCCATTAGTTTGGTAACCCACATTTGTAACCAGCTCTGACAATGATGATCTATCACATATGAATGCTTATTTGTATCTTAATTCTCATTAACCCAGATGGATAGCTAACTCCTCACTGGAATTGAGGCCTACAGGCATTAATGTCTCAAAGTCAATAATATATTTAGACTCCAGAATTCTCAATTGGCACTCTCTATCGCCCCTCTCTCCTGTGGTTTTACCGCATCAAGAACTACATAGGTCAATAACTTATCATTCTGGCCATGAAGAGCTTGGAAGTGACGAGCTACCGGATATTGTTCATTATTGTTTCTTATGGCTCTTTTATGTTCTAAGATTCTTTTCTGGCTTTGTGAATTGTACTGCCTATGTAATACTTTTCACAGGGGCAGATCAAACAATATACACAAAACTCAGTGTTGCAATCAAAGCTCCCCTTGATTGTAAAGTCCCTGCTGCTATTGGGTACCTTCACTCTGGTGCAATTTTTGCTATTGATACAAACCTTGCAGCGCATACAGCATGTAAACCCAACTGGATTCTGACGTATATTCACTGTCACCTGGGATGTCACCATGTTGTGACTTAATTCATCCTTGAGGGATCTCCCTTTTCTGAAGGTTATTTGTGGGGTCTCATGTACATATTTATCCAGGACTGCATCAGTTTTTAAAATATGCCAATTACGACTGAGTAACTTTCTGATTTTATATGCCTGATTCGAATATGTCGTTATGAACCTAATTTGATTCTCAACATTTTCCCCTTGCTTTGGAAGTAATAAATGAGATCTCTGTAATTTATCCACTTTCTCTACTGCGGATTTAATCACCTTCTTGGTGTACCCTCTTTCTTCAAATCTCTTATACATTTGTGATTTTTCTACCAAAAATTCCTTATCAGTGCTGCTGTTCCTTTTAGCCCTGATTAATTCCCCATAAGGGATACTCTGAATGAGACTATAAGGGTGAGCACTAGAGGCATATAAGAGGCTGTTACCCGCAGTCTCTTTTGTATGAAGTTTTGTTGCCAGATGTTTGCCCTGCACTGAAACTTCAACATTCAGGAAAACAATCCTATTTTTACTCATATGTGATGTAAGTTCTAGATTCAAGTTATTATCATTCAACGACGATATAAAAGTTGTTCCACTTAATTCATCTCCCTTCCAAATCAAGAAAATATTGTCGATGAATCTTGTCCATAATACAATTTGCTCCCCATATCTGTCACAGCATCCGGACACCTGCTCCTCCCACCAGCCCATGAATAAATTTGCATAGCTGGGGGCGAAGCAGGTGCCCATTGCCGTACCCTGTGTCTGCTTGTATATCTTCTGATCAAAGTAAAAGAAATTATTCATCAGGCAATACCATACCATCTCAACTAACATTTCTGTATGGAGCAGTAATGATATTGGTTTGGCACGTAGGAAATGATGAATGGCCTGGATCCCCAGGTCATGCCTGATAGATGTGTAGAGACTTGTCACATCTAATGTGACTAACAGGTAATCTTGTTCCCAAGTCAGTCCATCAATTATATTCAGGAAATGCATGGTATCTCTTAAATAAGCCGGTAAGGCGGTTACAAACGGTCTTAAATGAAAATCGATGTACTTTGAAGTCATTTCAAGTTGTGAACCCATGGAGGAGACTATGGGCCTTCCCGGTGGGTTGGCTGGATCTTTATGCACTTTTGGAAGTAGATATAGTATCGGAGTTCTGGCGTGTTTACAATTCAGACTCCGATACTCATCCCACTCCAATAGCCCTTTGTCCCTCCATTCGGGTAACATTTCATTGTATCTCACATTAGATGCCAATACTTCTAACTTGGACGACACCTGATAACATAATTGGTCAATGAGTTGTTGTAAACCTTCCCTCAAGTATTCCTCTTTGGCCCACACAACAACATTACCCCCTTTATCAGATTGCCTTATGACGATAGACTGGTCTTTTCTTAGGCTTTCCAGGGCCTTGACTTGAGTTGCTGTGAGATTACGTTTGGCCTGCTTCTTAACAGTATATCTTATCTTTTTTAAATCTTTGACAACACTCTTTTCAAATACCTCTAATGCATCACAGTGCATGATTGGTACAAAGGTTGACTTAGGTCTAAACCCACTCAGGCAGGCCTCGTCAACCGTCACACTTAAATTGTCAAGATTTACATAAGGATCCTCATGATGTTCCACATTGTCATCCAACTGAGCCAATGTATGTAATGTTTCCACATCTGATATACACAAAGTATTTGGCACTGCACCACTCCCTTGTTGTATACTTCTGGGTGGTTGCATGTGAAACCATTTCTTTAATTTTAGCTTGCGTAAAAAACAGAATACATCAATGCGTGTTTGTACGTAATCCAAATTCATAGTCGGACAAAAAGAGAGGCCAAGTGTTAATAAGTTAATATCTGTAGTAGATAACTCACGTTTCGACAGGTTGACAACAGTGGAGAGGTGTGGTGCAGTGGCCAGGGCAGCTGACTTCGGAGCACAGGGCTCACGGTTCGATCCCTGGTTCGGCGGCAGCTCAGCTCAGCACCATGTGACTCTGGGCAATAGCTCACTTAATTTCCACAATGGCCCCCAGCACCTTGAGACCCGTAAGGGTAAGTAGTTCGCGCTTTACAAATACGGATTTACATTTTTTTTTTTTTTTTACATTCCTCTCTTGGCTCTGGTTGTCATTGGTGTTGATTTGTTGGAATATTCCCTTCCGTCTACTCCTTGCTTTTCTGTTCCTCTTGTTCCTCTGGTTCTTCCGTGAAGCCCTCATCCCCTGCCACTCCGAATATCCTGCTCCTCGCCTTGTTGGTTTTGTTAATTTTGTTTGGCTCTGTTAAGTAATTGAAATTGCTTCAGGAAGTTACTTCTGCCTTGATTGCTTGTTGAAGCATCCTGGCCTAATCTTTCCACTGGGACATCTGAGGTGTTGCTATCTGACACATCACTTTCTTCTGTCACATTACCTTTCTCTCTACTGTTTGTTACAGCAGCTCCCATATTTATTTGCTGTTGTTGTTCTCCTCCTTCCATAAAAAGGTGGTCATATTTCTTGTGGAATGTCAATGTTCTTCCAGACTGATAGTGTTTAAAGTCTCTTATAAACTTTCTTTGCTTTTTATTAGTAATCTCCTTCTCTATTTTCGCCAGGCGTATCTGCAGTTTTGTCATAGAATCCTCCAAGCTTTCTTTTGGCACCAATTTGGATAATTCTGACAACGTTGTTTCGATCTCTTCAAAGATCTTAGCCCGGTCATTCAATGCGTATTTTATTAAAATGCGCATCATTACTGTTGAGCATTCTTTCGAATTTCCAGCCCACTCATCTAGCATTTCTGGGTCTGGGTTATCATACGTGGGAATTGTATAAATACGAAGTCCCCTAGGGACTCGACCCACAAACTACATTATAATATGGCGCCCAAGAATCTGAGCCAGTAACGCGCTTGTCCACTTTTTATGTCTTTACATGATGGATGTAAAACGGAAGTGAAACAATGCTCACCATACCGTGAACAAGCCGAAAGGTGAAACGCGTTGGTAGAGGGCTGTCTTTACTGCAATAAATGAAATTCAGCATCCTGGAGTGTCCTGGACTTTTTCCTGAATGAGAGAAAAATTGTCGTTATGTTGTGAATTGCCGGAATCCGTTCAGGACCGCCGAGTGGCTAAGCCCCGTACTACCAGACTTTCGTGAGATATATATGTGATCAAGACAGTGTTTCACTGTCGAAACGCGTTATGCTGGGCACTTGCCACGATGTAAGGTAGCTGATATTCTTGCAATAAACGCACTTTATGAAACCTAAAAGCACGCTGTGGTCCGTACCTGATGTTTGCCGTGACGGTGGCGATACAGGAGTGTGGATTCTTTCATATATATATATATATATATATATATATATATATATATATATATATTCACTGAAAAAACCATAGGTTTCAGGGGGCGTTATAGTTAGTTGGACATTTCACTCGTACAAAACCATAGAAATTCCCCCGTTATAGTTAGTTCAGCTAACTATAACTCGCGCACCACGCAATGCACTGCTGATGACGTCACATATTACATCACTCATGACATGGTCAGTGACATCACTGATGACATCACTGATGACATCTCAAATGACATCACTGATGACATCACTGATGACATCATCCTTGTGATAGAGTGGCAGACCTCCTCTCACCCTAATATAACTTTTGATACACACACTCAAAAATACAAACTAACATTTTCAAAACAATGGCCATACCAATACCAGTTACAACACACCTATTCAGTAATTCCAAGATCTACACACACATCCACTCATTCACCAACAGTCCCTATACAGTCACTCATACATGTACTCACTCATCATATGTACTCATACACCTATACATCCTGTTACACACCGCCACTCATCCATAGAGTTACTCACACACATAGTCACACATGCAAACAAAGTATCAAACATCCATTTACTTGCATATACAGTTATACACATACTACCACACTTACTTCTACAGAAACTTACACATACTTACTCTCTTAAGCAATCACTTATAGAAACACCTACTTATTTGTACAGGAACTCTTCCAATCTCTCACTCTCACATATACTCACTTATATACACCAATACTCACATATATTAGTTTAAAACATATGTAGTTACTCATAAAGACACTATTGAGACAGTCATTCACTCACTAACACACCCATACACATACTCATCCACCTATACAGTCTTGCACACATGCTGTCTTCAACACATACAAACAGTGAGTCACTCATTCATGCATCTATGCACTAAGTAATACCCCCACCGAACCATACAGACACTCAGACACTCATACTGATACTCAAAAACCAACTAATAACCCATATAGACACTCATGTAGCTACTCACCAACCCATGCAGCCACTTATACACAAAGTGAGAGACTGATACAGATATTTTCATATTTAAACATTACTCATTAACCCATGTATTCACTAAGATACACTTAGTCAGTTATACAATCAATTTTACAAAACAAAATCATCCATTTAGACACTTATATACCCATTTATTCTTCCATCGACCTTGAGATATACATATATAAAACATATTTAATTTTCAGAAAAACACACATTCACTGGATGATGTCATCAGTGATGTCATCAGTGATGTCATTTGAGATGTCATCAGTGATGTCATGAGTGATGTCACTGACCATGTCATGAGTGATGTAATATGTGATGTCATCAGCAGTGCATTGCGGGCGCGCGAGTTATAGTTAGCTGAACTAACTATAACGGGGAATTTCTATGGTTTTGTACAAGTGAAATGTCTAACTAACTATAACGCTCCTGAAACCTATGGTTTTTTCAGTGAATTTCTAAGGTTTTTAAATGCTAATTTCTAACTATAACGTGCCTGAAACCTATGGTTTTTTCAGTGAATTTCTAAGGTTTTTTAAATGCTAATTTCTAACTATAACGTGCCTGAAACCTATGTTTTTTTCAGTGAATATATATATTTTTATTATACTATGTATACATGTGAAAATGTCTCGGTCCCCTGTTTGCCTCGGTGGCACGGAAAAAATGGGTGGAACTGACGTCAGCACGCCGACGAGGTTCTCTTATGGCTCCGATGACGTCATACGGTGTCGCGAGCGGAGCCGTGCTATTATGACGTCCTCATTGACGTGGGAGAGCTAGGAAAGAATTTCCATGGAATGCTGGTGCAGGGGATATTCACCTAAGTGTTCAGGCTAGTCCTTTGGGAGCAACTGTTTATGTTGCCACTCCAGAAACCGAAACCAGTGATCCGAGGGCAGAGGCCCTGCAGATGGCACACGAGGTGGGGTGCCCAGTCGTGTGCACCGGCGGGGCAGCGAAGTGACAAGCACCACAACCCACAAAAAAGGTAACGAGGGCACTGAATAACACAGGATCTTCTCTTTGTATCTGGCAGGAACAACGAAGTTAAAATGCCCTAGTACCAAAATGTAGAATTAGTGCTACAACGGTCTTCAAGAGGACCTGCGATGCCGCTTCTGCCTCCCGTACCCTGGAGGGTGCACATGGGTCACGCGGTACGGTCATACTGAGGTGGGACGCACACTCGTTGACCTCTCATGGCACTGCTCCACACTTCAGGGAGGACGCTTTCCATTAGCTATGTTTTCTGATGACATGTCGCGCCGGCCCCGTCCAACAACAGAACTCCTTTAGATCCAAACAGACTCTCCCACTCTCTCACCGGAAGTGAAACCAGGCCACGCGGACACTTTCACAATACAACAGCCGGGAATGCACTTTTCGGTAAAAAAACACATTCCTTCCTCCTAATTAATCAAATAAACGTCTCACTGAAGAACAGGGGCCAGCTTCGATCGGTAAACAGCCGTTACAATGACTTTTTTACTTTGCGATACCATTACAACGCATGCATTACCACGCATGCGTTGTACATCACGAAGTCATTACTACGCATTTTTTTAGAACGCATGGTCATTTACCACGCATGCCTTTACAACAAATTTTGTTGTAAAGGTATGTATGGTAAATGACCATGCGTTCTAAAAAACATGTAGACGATCCATGTCGTTGTAAGGAAACAGAGGCTGTTCCGTTTCCTCACAACGACGTGCACCACCCCTCAGAGACAACGTGAAGCAGGATCCACGAGGAGAGAGGAACCACGAGGAGTGAGAGGTAAGGGGGATTGGGCATGGGGTGGGGGTTTCTTTTCTAGGGTTTAGGGTAGTGCAGTGGTGTTTGGGTAGTGTAGGGGGTTGTGCTGGGGGTAGTGTTTTAGGGTTTAGGGTAGTGCAGTAGTGTAGGGGGTCGTGCTGGGGGTAGTGTTTTAGGCTTTAGGGTAGTGCAGTGGTGTATGGGTAGTGTAGGGGGTCGTGCTGGGTTAGTGTTTTAGGGTTTAGGCTAGTGCAGTGGTGTTTGAGTAGTGTAGGGGGTCATGCTGGTGGTAGTGTTTTAGGGTTTAGGGTAGTGCAGTGGTGTTTGTGTAGTGTAGGGGGTCATGCTGGGGGTAGTGTTTTATGGTATAGGGTAGTGGAGTGGTGTTTGGGTAGTGTAGGGGGTCATGCTGGGGTAGATTTAGGGTTTAGGGTAGTGCAGTGGTGTTTGGGTAGTGTAGGGATTCGTGCTGGGGGTAGTGTTTTAGGGTTTAGGGTAGTGCAGTGGTGTTTGTGTATTGTATGGGGTTGTGCTGGGGGTAGTGTTGTAGGGTTTCTGTTAGTGCAGTGGTGTTTGGGTAGTGTAGGGGGTAGTGCTGGGGTAGTGTTTTAGGGTTTAGGGTAGTGCAGTGGTGTTTGTGTAGTGTAGGGGGTAGTGCTTGGGGTAGTGTTTTAAGGTTTAGGGTAGTGCAGTGGTGTTTGGGTAGTGTAGGGGTTCATGCTGGGGGTAGTGATTTAGGGTTTAGGGTATGGCAGTGGTGTTTGGGTAGTGTAGGGGGTCGTGCTGGGGGTCGATTTAGGGTTAGGGTAGTGCAGTGGTGTTTGTGTTGTGAGGGGGTCGTGCTGGGGGTAGTGTTTTAGGGTTTAGAGTAATGCAGTGGTCTTTGTATAGTGTAGGGGGTTTAGGGTAGTGCAGTGGTGTTTGTGTAGTGTAGGGGGTCATGATGGGGGTTGTGTTTTAGGGTTTAGGGTAGGGCAGTGGTGTTTGTGTAGTGTAGGGGGTAGTGTTTTAGGGTTTAGGGTAGTGCAGTGGTGTTTGTGTAGTGTAGGGGTCATGCTGTGGGTAGTGTTTTAGGGTTTAGGGTAGTGCAGTTGTGTTTGTGTAGCATACAGGGTCGTGTTTTAGGGTATAGGGTAGTGCAGTGGTGTTTGGGTAGTGTAGGGGGTCATGCTGGGGTTAGTGTTTTAGGGTTTATGGTAGTGCAGTGGTGTTTGTGTAGTGTGGGAGGTCATGCTGGGGGTAGATTTAGAGAGTCTAATTGACATTAGTCTTTTGATAACCAAGGTTTTTTTCTCTAAGAAACCATTGAAAAGGCCGCTATTATGTAGTCAGAAGTATTTTGTGCTTTGGTTTTGCATCTTTAGCAAGGATCTCTATTTTGGAGGGCTTAATGAGAAAGAAATTTATTTTTGGAAAGTTTTATGATGAAAGGCCACTAGTTTGGCAGCCTGTCGTGGCAATATGTACTTGTGGTAGATCTATATTTTAAAGATCCTCCAACCACCAGAGGTGTGGAGTGAAAAGCTGCTGTACTGACAGCCACTCAATTGTTGCATAATACTAATGTTTCAAAAATTAATATTCGAAGGAAACATGATGCATCTTACTGATGGTTAGTTGTATATCTCAGAGAGTCTATTCAGTCCATTAACCGCTGTATTGTATTTTACAATTAGCAGGGTCACAGGTCAATTTCAGATCAATGTCTCTGTCGGGGATCTTGATCTATCTTTGAAATTACAGTCCAAGTTAAATCTTTCTGTATGTGGTTGTTGTTTACCCAATGGTTCACTAACTGGCTATCTTCTGCACATTTTTCCGAATTCTAGATTTGTGTTGGTATATACGATGGACGACTCTTGGATTGGTTTTCCCAATGTAGAGCTTTTGGGCAAGCGGGAGCACAAGATGCCATAAACTACATTTCAAGGCTTTTGCAGTTTGTGAATGTATCGGTTCCAATTGATGTTATTGTATGAAAAAGCGGGGCCCTTTCAATAGTTTGGTCACAACACACGCAAAGTCCCGCACTTGTGGTGTCCTAAGATAGGTGGTAAAATTTAAATGATCCCGCAGTGTATTTTTTTTAGATTATATTTTTGGCAGTGAAATGAACCACTTGGTTTCCAATGCTGCTTTCTTTCTTTAGGCGAACAATGGGAAAAGTTGAGAATGTCGGTATTCAAATCTTGAATTAAACACACTTCTGACAGATGACTTTTTTGAGAAGGTTCGATTTGGACAAATGTGGTCACAATAGACTATTTTATAGGTGACTTCTCTTGTTTCTAGAAGAGTTTCGCTGTAATTCACTCATGTTTCTCTTCATGGCATTTTTAACAGTCTTTCAGATAACCTCGTTTCTTTTTAGTCTATCGACCAGATTATTTGCATGAAAGGTGCACTCATCTCTAAAGGTAGCAATACGTAACTGAACGAAGTACAA